>JXXA01000106.1:0-19804 GCA_000956255.1 Anopheles punctulatus | reverse complement strand
AAATATGCAGACGTTTCTCCTTCAAACACAACCGCACAGTATTCTACACAAAACTACCTTTGTGAACCAGACCAGATGAGGCAGATCGGAGCTCCACCTATATCCGTGCTGATGATTGCCCGGCGCGCCAATCCGCATACGCGTGAAGTAAAGAAATGTGTTCGCGCTTCATTTGCGGCGAGAAATTGCATTCGAAATCTGTACATCCGTTATAAATAGAGAAAAACAACAACAAAAAAAAGGCTCCGCCTGTCCGGTGGTGAAAAATCGGCAAATTTTCTGCACCCGGGCCACTATTACGTGAGCGTAACGGTCCATTGGAGCCGCTCGGCCACTGCCAGTGCAAAATGAGCAGTTTTAATTGGCCACATATTCCGAACGCGCGAAAGCGCTTCCCTCCATCCCAAGCGGAACCCAGCGGCAGGGGCGTGGGTGCCCACAGTGTCAATGCTGCTGCGGTGCTACGTGAACGAGAACGCGCATCGTAACGGACCTACGATCGGGATGATGTTTGGTGGGAGAGGGGAGGGAAAGGGTGGGGTGATCTTTCGATCTTTTGAAAAACTTATTTGACTCCTGCTTTGGCGCCCAAAAACTTGGCCTTCGCGCGTAATTAATTGCAGTGTTTCGTTCTTGGTTCGCCTATCGCCAACACTGGAGGATGATGACGACGAGGAGGAGGAGAAGGAGGAGGATATGGGTGTGGGTTTCTTGTGTAGTTTGTTGTTTCTATATCCCCAATGCGCCCTGCCAGGAACGTAATAGTTGTGTTCAAAGTTTTCATCAGCTTCACGGTGAGTTAGGTTTTTCGGTGCGTGGGTCTCCGGTATTAACCGTAACACGGTGGCTCCTTCTGGACATATGTTCCACCATGCTACCGGCGGTGGAGGGAGAGTGAGGTCAAGGGTGCGCATTTCGCAACCCCTGGCTGCTAGGGTGCTTATCGCAGCGCAGCATGAGATAAAAAGAGTGCGAGATAGTGGGAGAGCGAGAGAAGAAGCTTTACTACCCTTGCTCCAACTGTTCACCTGTTCGAACAGATGCATGGTGTGGAGGAAAAAAAAGGCCCACAACAAGCCTTCCGCAGATCGGGCGGTAAGCTTGTTGTGTGTTGGGTGTATGTGTGTGAGCATTTAATTAATATATTTTCCACCCGACGGTGCACTTAGACTCCAGTTGGTAACGCAACGAAGGATGGCGGCAAACCGTGCTGGCACAGCCCCCCATTTGCGGGGCCTAGGCAGAGCCTTAAAAGAAGTAATTAGCTACCGGAGTTACCCCGGGAGTGTTTACAGGCGCGCAAAAATATGAATTGCGAGAAGGAAACGCCATCTCACCCCGGCTCCGCACCGTATGTTCGTGTTTTACTTCTTCGCATGGGTCTCGCTGCTACACGTGTGTGTCTAGGGGAGGTGGGTGATGAGGGGGGGGGGATACGACTGGTTCGCGTAAGGGTATCGAAAATTCAAAAAATGTAATAATTGCGCACGTAGTAATTATGATAATAAATGAATGTTATTATTATTCCTTTCCATTCAGTGTCCGCTCTCTCCCCCACTCGTTCCTTCGGTTTCGTTTCAGGGCGAGGATGTTGTTTGCCGGTACCGGTGCGACTGCTCGTTGGGTGGTTGGTCTTTTATTTTTCCCATCCACTCTAAGCGCATCTCTTCACACTGCCGGGCTTTTAACGGTGCTTGCACCACGCAACGACGGATCGGATCAGCATCAGTCCAAGGCCGGAACTTGCCTACAGTGACGTACTAGGACCGCCGCTAGGGGACGAACGGCAATAGTAGAGGAAACGAAAAAAAAAACATACCCGCCCGCTCAACATCACTACACATCACGCAAAACAAAACTTCCCGTATCGGTTTTATAGTTGAGCAATTAATTATGCTATAATTAGTACTTACTAACAGAGACCCCGTGTCGTACAATGTGTTTCCCTCCATATTTCTCTTTTATCTTCCTCTCGCCATCTCCTGGGCAACGGCTTTCCCCGCACACACACAACGAAGGGTGGTTTCTACTTGTTGGATCAAACTGGTCAGTATCGATCGCAAACGAGATGCTATGCTTGGCGCGCTTGCCAAGGAACTGCTTGTTGAAGGAAAATTCACTGCTGGAATGTTGCCTCATTAGCCCAGTTTGCCCCGAAAAGCCCAACGACACAGCACGTTGCGACACAATTCTAGGAAGTTTGGAAATTTCGGAGCAATTTCCGGTTTTACGTCTTCAGCAACACGTTCGAAACGATCATGCGATCCGAACCCACCGGGTTCCAGTTGTGTGGGCGGTTTGGCGTGCAGAATGTTGTCGTTAGTCATCGTTAAGCTCATCGTTCCGATGAGACTGGTAAGAGATATCCGCACAAGGCGTTGCGATGGTCCACAATCGATCAACCACGGTCGATGAGGGATGAGGGACCGATTCATCCGCGACGGGTTGATCGACAGCTCATCACTCACTCACTCGGGCACGGCAAGAGGCCGGCAAAACATGGGCTTGTAGCGTGTGGAACACACAACGCGGGCGCAAGTGTCTGGCTGGGCTTGAATCGCGCACGCCCCATGCTAAACGGATAAATGTGGCACGCAGATGTGGCTGTGGGCCGGATAACTAAAGACCGTCCGATGGTGAAGACAAAAAAAACGACACATTTCCATGCGGTGCGAGGGCGTTTGTGCCAACCAAGCTGCTGCTGCTCATGCCCCAGACCACGAGACACACGGAAGATTTGCAAACAGTATTCTCTAGACCCTGTCATCGAGAGCACACGTGTTGTGGAAAAGGACCACCAACGAATCGCGCGCCGGCGAACGGCACGAAACGATGGGATGGATTGTGGTAATTATAGTTTTATAATTGCACTACTAGTTGATAAGAGCTAAAGCGTGTTTGGTTTGCACTGAAATCAGCCTGTTATCAAAACTATCTGCCACACAGACAAAGAAATACACCTTGGGCGAGATTGTGCTGTTGTGATAATAGCAATCCTTTGACCTCTGTTTCGCTCGCTCTGTAATGAGTGTAATTATCATAAATCAATGACTGGCGCCGATCGCCGATGCCGACACTTGCACATTCTATGCAGCCAGAGTAGCTAAACGCGTCGCAAAGGAAGCTCTGCCGTTTTGATAACGCTCGCGTCCCGTAACGATATCGCTGAAGGGGTTCTAATATTCCTACAATAAGCCGCCGATTCGATGATGCTCCACAATGGGTTCGATCAAACAATCGATTGCGATCGCTTCAGTTGGCAGTAAAAGGGAGTTGGGCGTGCTATTTATGCGCACCAATCGTTAGATGGGATTCGGCACCTTCCGCCAGCGGAGGGCACTAAAGATTACGCACGCTCGCGCAATAGATTAGCGAATGCGACACAACGTTTGGCGGACGGCGACACGTACGGCAGATAATCGAAACGTTTATCGACGATGAATTTCTTGTCCATCCATCCGGTCCAGCGCTTTATTGCGCCAAGGAACGATAGCGAGCGGCTAGCTGAAGCCGGTGGTTGGAGGGAATGAAAAAAGTGCAATGGCTCAAGACGTGGCCACTTGATAAGGTTCAGCAGTGTTTCTAGTAAACATTTGTCACCTATGAAAATATGTGTACAAGATTTTTTTTCTTTCATTTTTGCAAGATTCATGAAAAATTGGTTTAAAATAAAAATAAATGCTTTAATAAACACTAGTGGGATCACAGTTAACATTGATGCTGAGGAAGCAAGCAGGCCTTGTTCATCGTTCGATTCGCCTTTACCTCATTTCTCTGCTTGACAAATGGAACCGATCCTAAGCTCGATCGATGCCACTCCGTTCGCATACGATCCATTTTCTTGCGCAATTCAATTAAGCCCAACGGTATTCGCGGCGCTCGCATCTGCAATGTGTAAACAAATCGGCTCGACCAACGGTTTGCCGTGCGGCGGACTAAAGTCACTTTTCAACACGTCCACTGATTGGCTACAAATAGTTTAAAGCGGCCCAACACACACGCGCGTTTATGGGAGGACGAGATGTTTTGGAGGGCATTAGTAGCGCATAACGATCGATCAGGCGGCCGTGGCGGGATGAGAAATTTCCCTAAATTAATTTATTTCATTTCCCGCGGAAGTCGAGGGGAGCGTGCAGGCCATATGCAACACGAAGGGATCTCAACCCGCAAATCCTCGTGTAAACACAGATCCCTGTGCTCCCCAATCAACCTTCCTCTCCACGTGCTTAAGTGGTTCGGTGAGCTCTCTCTCTCTCTCTCTCTCTCTCTCTCTCTGTCTCTCTTTCTCTCTTTTTCTTTCTCTATCTCTCTCTCCTGATCGGCCCGTTCGCAGGTTCTAGGTTGGAGTGCAAAACGTGTGGTTGTTGTACCTAATAATGACAGGGTGGTAGCAGCAGCAGCAGAAGCGCAGCAATTGCCATCATGTTTATCAATCGCGCCTGTGTGTGTGTATGCCCACCGTAACCGCGAACGGGAAAGGGGAATGGGAGAAAGGTTTAAAGCCAAGTACAAACAAGGCATGTTGGAAAAAGGGACAGCGAGCCACAAGTGATGAGCAACAAAATTATCTGATGTGCTCCAATCATCACTGTCGCAACACACGCACATCACCGTGTGTGGTTGAACGCCGCCGGGTTTGATGGGCGCGAGATACCACCCCACCGGGAAACCTAGCTCTCGCGGCACAAGCATAACGGAACGATTTGTTTTTTTTTGTTTTTTTTTTTCGTTCAGTCCGCTGCCCGCGTCCATCAAACTGCGCCTTGCATGATAACGACAACCGGGGAGCCAGCCACAACTAGAGCCCCCGAAAATTCCTCACTTCCTTCGGAGCAATTGGAAAATTAAGAAATATCATAGCGATGACGGTTCGGGTCCATCGTAGCGGATGTCAAATGCCAGTGCAACATACGATAACAAGAGGAGAAAAAAAACCATTCCTCAGAGGGTGTCTCTCACGATCGGAAGTATTTGACAGCTCCGGCAATGATGTCCATTTTCACACCACCAATTCCGAGCGTCAAGATCATTCTCATACCCGCCATTTTAAACGCGGCGTGCCATTCCGAACTAGGGGTCCGTAGGTTCGACAGACACGGACCGGTGGCAAAATAAAAAAAAGGTGAAGAAAAACACTACACTCGATGAGGACACTATCGCTCGAAGCGGTTTGGTTTTGTACAGCGTGTTCGTCGTGTAGCAGCCCCGTGAGTTCACTGATAAGAATGCACACGTACACATGCACGTTGTGTGTGTTGTTTCAACGACGTCTCCTTCGACGCCCCAAAACTACCCCTTACACTTAACCCACCTTTTCATTCGGTCGCGGGCCCTGGCCTATCTCATTCACGCGTTTCTGCTTGTGGGGGCCACAGTAAAAGGCGTCGAAGCCGTGTGATGATTAGACAACGACATCACGACCGAACGCGACCAACCGACCCGCCCCACACACAAACGCACACAAACACACACGCACATACACTCACAGAAAGGCGCGTGAACATTCCGTGTGGCCGTAGAGATAGCGTCAATTTAATTTGTTCGTTTTGCGGCCGCTACTAGTGCACGGCGTGTCGGGTGTCTTGTGGCTGCGTACCTTTTTAAAACTCTCAACGCTTCACGCACTCGCAAAGGAATTTCGCTACTCATTTGCGGGGCACACTGTCACCTCGTTACTGCGTTCCCCAGTGGACGCGAAACGACGGAAGAAAGTGGACTCCGTCGTCTCCCACCGTTCTTGACGGTGTTCCCATCCCTTATAGAGTCATAATTGTTGACTGTCTCTCCCACGGGAGTGAGTGATTTTGCAATTTACGGACCCTTGTCGAGAAGCTTCGCGGAGTTGGAAAGCTTAGCTTTCTGCACACCAGCAGGCGCACAATGTGTTAATCGGCCACAAGCGGTTTAATGAGCCGCTGTTGCCGGTGGTGCCCGCTGAAGAAGCCCACTGTTGACGCAGGGAAGACATTTTGATTGAGCTTGCGGTGCACTAATAAGCAGCAACCGATGCGGCGAAGGGACGGTGGCGAAGAACCGCTGAGACGTTTTCGATTATTGATCAAATATTAAACTATGTAGCACCTTTTTTGCCGGATAAGGAAGACGGTGTGATTTGTGAAGCTTCCTATATCTCCACTCTTCAGTATCAGGACCTCATCACCCCACTCGAGCCAGCGTTGTTGACATATGCCACACTTTGACAGTAAAAAGATTAGCTGCATTAGGGTCGATTTCTCGAGAACGATCATGATAAACACCCGAACCCTCGTTCCTGCGATTCAGACGAAGGAAAGGCAGAAGGTGAACAGAGCGAGGCAAGATAAAGATCACACCTTTTCAAAATAGCGCATCATCTTGTTTCGCCTGCCGGTTCGATCGAAGCGAGTGTCTCGCGTCTCACTCTCACACATACACACTCACACACACAACCGCACACACATATTCGTGATTATCCGAAGTGAAGTGGCGAGTGGCTCCACCAGCGGGTTCAGAAAACCCAATATTTATTTGTTTATTCAACATGCCATAAATTATGTTATTTAAAAAGGTTCTCGTTTCCGAACACACATACACTTCGGGCCCGGTTTCGGAAGAGTTTCGATCGAGACGCGAGATCGAGTTTTTGTTCTGATCTTTTTTTTGCCATATTCTTTCTTTTCACACGTTGCACATCGCAGCCCCAAGTTCTACAGACAGGAACGAGTGTGCACGGCGGGGTGGGTTTGGAGGGGGTCTAAAAGCGAAACGAGAACGCGACAGCCACATTCTCGCGTGTATACGCGGTGGTGTGTAGTATTATTACGGCATGCTCGAGACGTGGACGACAGGATGGGCGCGCGCGCGCCCAACACAACGACGGTGACGTGAGCGAACGAATCGGCGAAAAGAACCGCGAAGTTCGTTCCCGCTCGGTAGCAGCGGTAGCCACCGGAATCTGCCGCAGAACCTAGAAGCAGGCTCCCCATCATTTGGATCCAGCCCAAGTGGATGATGTTGATGGTGATGGTGGTGGTGGTGGTGGTGTTAGTTCCATGGCTCACCGTCGTCGTCGCGATGCCGTGCGTTGGTGTGCGTATGTCACAGCAAGAGGTTCGAGTGGACGAACGACCAGGCAAGATAATCAGCCACAACTGATCGCCACCACCCAGTTCCGCTCCCCCGAGTTGCGATCAACAATAACGAGAATCTCAAAAAACCGGCTTGGCGCGATCGGAGGCCAAGCGCAAATAACCCGAACGAATGGGGACCGATCGTCGCCGTGTCGTCGATGGTGTGTGCGGGAACCGCCGCAGAAAACTGTCACGGAAGAGAGAAGAAACGTTTCGCCAAAGGATAGGCACAAACAAATGTCACTTCGACGCGAAAACACTCTTATTTCATGGAATGGGTCGCCGGCACGCAACGCAGCGGATGTACGCAGCGAACCAGAGATAGGCTCAAGGCTGCGCATGTAGTGCCCGTGTCCGACGCAGCCATCCATTTTCCAGGATCACATAAAAACGTGATCTTCTCGGCCCGCCCGCATGTGGAGTTAATCCGCGACTTCTTGGAACAAAGACCGCGGCAAGATGTCCGGAATCCGAATGTTGCCCCACCCCCCGGCGACCGATGTACCAGCGATTGGTCAGGGAAACCATAAAAAATGAGGAAAAAAGGGTGACGCAAGGTCTCTCAGGGTGGTGGACCGCGCGGTGACAATCGCATCAGGCGCGTAGAACGCACTCGAAACAAGTGGATCTAGGATGAGGCGCCCATATACACGCGACGTCAATCACCGCACGCGCCGGTTTGTCGGTGAAAGAAGTCAGTTCCCGATGGTGCCTCCTATTGCACCTCTTCAAGGCTCCGACTGCGGTGAAGCCATAAAATTCGAGGAATCCTTAATGGCTTCCTACCCGAACATGGTTCCATACACTTCTGGCTTTGCAGTTCGACGCAAGCGCAGATTCTTCAGGTTCCACTAGAGTGGCATGAAGATGCACAAAGAAACGAAGGTACACACGCACACACACGTACACAAACACAAGAGCGCGCGTAGGGAGAATAACGGAGAAATTTTTAGGGGTTCGTAATCACTTGAATCTTTCGTTTTTGACCCGTTTATACCCTTCGCATACTGCCGTCTGAGCAGGTCATGCATGCCTCGTTCTCATAATGCGCCTGGCTCTGTCTGTCTGTTCGTCCTAAGAAGTTCAAGAGGTTACACACTCAAGGAACCCAACATAAGAGCCCCAGTAATGCCGCGTGATTTTATAGGTCCCTCGGTATAGGTCTGGCGGAGCACCAGTCGAAAGAAAACGAAAAGGCAATTCTCATTCCTCAAGGCGGTCGTACGATTACGCGTACACTACGCGCAAGATGAAGTGATCGGTAGCTATCCTCTTTTCCTGCGCCTTGCGATGGGCAGTTGGCAGCAGTAAATTTTTACCACCCGTATCAGACCGAGATAGGCAGGTAGTAAGAACTTATGAAAACAACAAATCCCTTTCGCTAATTGATCGCAGACTCACAGACTCTGAGGTCGATCGAGGTGTGTGACTGTGGAATGTTTATTTCCGATGAATTGTTTTCATAAGCCGGAAACATCCGGACGGCGGGCTAGCGAGTGGGCATGACATTCGCACTCCTTGAAGAGATTCGAGTCTACAGAGAGCTTAACGAAAGGTACAACAGAATGTGAGACAGACGGCAACTATAGCAACGAACTATCGAATCTATTTCTATTCCTAGATGCTAGCGGCTAATTTCGAGTCCGACACTCGTCAAGGCTCCAAGCGATCCACGTAAAAAATACGTGAGTTGTCAATGCATCTTTATCGAGAGTCCACAATCGTCATATGCAGCGTACCTGCGGCGAAAAGATTTTTGCAAAAATCTCTCCAAAATTGTGCACTCGTTGTCTAGTCGCTCGCGTATCCTGAGACGGATTCCAAGTCAGTAACGTTGGTCGAATACCTAATAACCAAAAAGCACCAGACGGGCGCGGTAATATCCATTTTCGGCGCAAAAAAATGTCGTTCTAAAGGGTCTGGCCTTATTTGTGGTGCGAGTTGCTGGAAGGAAAACTTGCCTCCATGAGTCAAATTTCGCCCACTGGCTGCGATTTCGCGAACTTCATCGACTATGTATGTCTGTCGTCTTGGAGAAGTTCGTTGCTATTGCTGCCGTTGGTCTCTTTTTCTCTCTCTCTCTCTCTCTCTCTCTCTCTCTCTCTCTCGTTCGTTCGCTCTAGTCTCGGTGCGATCAGCGATTTTGCAGCAATTCACCAGCTCCGCGGGAAATCGCCGTTGTGGCGAACGTCGCTCGAGCGTTCGTGTCCTGCTACATAGCCCTGACAGCAGGAGGGCGCATCCACCCACTCGAGTCTGCGCGCCCGCTTTCTACACACACACACACACAATGATCGGCCTGAATGGTGGTGGTGATCGTTGTCGCGATCGTCGTTTCGCTTTCAATTTCAAGTCCTTCGACGGCGTCGGCAATACTATCCCTTTTTGGATCAGACGATCTTCTATAGTTTCTTGCTCTCTCCTACGCTTCGATTTTTATCCCATGTCGCTTCTGTTAGTTTACTGCATGGTCGCGCCGCCATATCCACATCGTGTGCACTCAAATAGCCATTACACAAATGTCAATTATAACCGATATTTCTCTACCAGTTCTAGCTCTCCGTAGACTATCTTGCCTTTGACGTACTTCCAGCTATGTCTAGCAACATTTTAGCAAGACTACAACTTCACGCTGATGTTTGTCGCGCAACTATCCCGTTTCCCTTAGTCACAATTCCCCGTCAACTTTGGTGTGCATTGTTTTGACACTTGGTTGACTGTTCGTCCCGTACCTAAACGTTTGTAAACAGATGCACATCTCGTGTCCCTGCAGCGAGCTGTTCACAATTTCTACTTATCGATTAAATGCTAGCTTCAGCTTCTTTGTTCTGGCACGTTCTCATTGCCTGATTCCTTGACTAGAATCACCGGCATCGAATCTCTAAGGCATCTGATAGTGTGTTGAGGCTCGATCGATCTGTCCGAGTGTCCCTTCGGAGGACCTATTCGCCACTGTGTGAATCATGCAAAACGCCCATCATGGGCTTCCTCCTCTGCTTGTGACTGGGGTTTGCAAACACCATTGTTGGTTTTGGCGTTTGCGGAGGAGGTTCAGCGTTGGCCCCTTTTGTATGCTACGTACCGGTAACGTACTGTCAATGCCGAGTTCACCAACAGCGTAGGTATGGAAAACTAAAAGAAAGAAAAATAATATGACACATATGAAGGAAAGGGTTGCCAATTCCGTTGGAAGCTTGTAGGTATACGAATGATACGAACGAGACACATTCATCTAGAGAACATAGATTACTGCTACAACATTTAAAATACAAACTACGGTATGACGAAAACCAGCGACTGGGCAGGAGTTGTTGTCTTCCAAAACTAGGCTTTAATAGTTTTGGAAAAGAAAAACTCCACTTCATAACGATTCATAGCGATTTTGATAGCAGTGGGTTTTTGTCGACGAAAACTAGGCTTTGATAGTTTTTGCCGAGAAAACATTCCTACCGATTGCACTGGATATTTAAAATTAGATCTTCGTTCGCTCGTTTCGTACTATCTGCACACATACACACCAACGGATTGAAGGGAATATTCCTGCACACGTAAAGTTCATTGACAGAAGCCCCGTGAAGCTCCATGCCCGGTTCCGCGGGGCCAACATGCTCACATATTTGCCATTTATTATGTTTGCCCATATCACACCTTCCGCCAGCTTCCCCCTGTTTACCCACACGTTTCCCCGCAAGCTAGGCATAGGTTCAGGTTCATGCCGGCCAGACACACTGGACACCGGTAAATAGAGGCTTAAGAGTATACACTACTCTCGCCCGCCGGTTCCTGCGAAGGAGACCGTGGTCCGGTGTGCTCGGTCCCCGGCCGAAGGAAAGAGGGTCATATTTCTCTAATGGCTTCTCATTCGTCACCATAAATCGATCCGCTCTTTCGGTATTTCCGCTGCTTGTGAAATAGGCAGCCAGCCACAGGTACACCGCCGCACCCGTCGCGATGGTGGATGGAAAATAAAGATCGTTTCGCCCGAGCGCCGAGCGCGGGACAGGAAGGGATGTTTTCTTTGTTTTCCGGCTTGTGGCTTGAGCGATCCTCAGCCCAGTCTGGCCAATAAAAGTTACTGCCGGATCAAAGACTTTACTGCTCAGGTTGTTGTATATTGGCCTGCGTGCGTGTGCACAGCCATTGAATGGCCGGATTTTGCGCCGTTCTCGGGGAGCCGCCAAGTGGAAGCCGAATGCGTCATTCCGAACGAAGCCCCAAAAATATACAACCATGAACCATAAAATGTGAAATTGGTTTTACAAATTGCAACAAAATGAATCGGCTTTTATTAACTCCCCCTCCCAACACCAGCGCTCTGGTTTACCCACCCCGTTTGGGACCATTCGTTTGCTATTATCCTGCACGAGACGTTGATGCAGTGCCGTTATCAGCAACCTTCAATGCGTTGCGCTATCTAACTTGTTCTTTAGCGCGAGCTTTTGCTCAGTTGTACCCGGTCGAACAGATCGAGATCGAAGCTTTCCACATTCCAACGGAGGCGCAGAGTGGACGACTCAATGGAGAATGATGATCGATGATCGGTTCCGTTCCCATGATTATCGTTTTGATGCACACACTAGACCAGCCCGACTTGCACTCATACAAAAAACCAAGAATACACACACACCTTCATACACAACGCATACAAACAGGTCGGACTGTACAATCGTCAAATTCACACATTTCAATATCACTCGTCGATCGTTAACCACCTTCAAACCAACAATAACCGATAATTAACGAGATTTCACGGTTGCTTCTCTGCCGGCAAGAAAGGAAGAAGGGCAGAGCGGCAGCCCGGCACGAAATTCAAGCGAAGCCATCCCAGAACGCCATCTCGATTGTCGACGAGCACCGAAAGCTGATCGACATTCGGCTGGTGTGGGCAGGAAGTAAGCGGTGGCAGTGGCCAAACTACTTGAAAGGCGCAATTATCCATCCATCTCCGTGCCAAAGGCCCACGTCGCACACTCCACCACAGAGCAGCATCCGTCCGTGAATCGGGGTCGCCTGTGGTGGAAGAACCATTGCAAAATGAAACGAAGCGGACATCGAAAATACAAGCAACAGGAGCAAGAGCAGCGAGTATAACAAAAAAAGCAGCCAAACTTTTCAGAAAGAATGGATGGTGGAAGACAAATCACAAATGAACTCCTGGTTAGTCCGAGGATCGTCCACGGGCACGGAACGATCGAGCGCGTACCACCAACTTCCCGGTTTCGCGGGCGCGCGCGCGACGCTCGAGACATGAAATATTCGCTGTCGTTCCGGGCTCTCTTTCTCCACCCAGCATGTGCTCGCATGTGCTCAGTTGGAGCCTCTGTGTGTGTATGTGTGTGTGTGTGCATTAGTTGGTTGCCTGACTACATCATCTCACACACCTTCATCCCTTCCGCCGCTTTTGGCCATCGTTCGTGCAACCAAACGAGGGAGGCTGTGTGTACTGACACTTCATAAATTCTTCGTTATTCCTCTCCGGTAATACCATCTCACTCCCTCACTAGCCCCCCGTTCATTCTGTCTGGCGCTGTGTGGAGGCGCGCTCAACCACTCCGGAGAACTCAGGGGGGACTCCCGGAGTGGGTTGCGTTGGGCTTTTTTTTGGTGTAGCCTTTTTAACGAATGACGAAAAAAGTATTATTGCTTCCTTTTCGTGTGGTTCTGGCACAGCTACGATCAAGGATCGAGTCTGTGTGTATGTGTGTGTGTGTGAGTAAGTGTGTGTTCCTCTCATCTCCTTACCCCTTACCCCGATCAACTCGTTTTCTTTACGACCTTTGGCTGGTTATGGTCCTCTTCTGGAACCATGTTCTATGTTCCGTTCTTGGGCTTTCCTCCATTATTTCTTCTCTACCAATTTTTTTCAGTTTCACCCCCCCCCCTCCTCCGCTCCATTTCTGTGTCTCTCTTTCTCTGCGTCTCTTTCCTGCGTCCTGCCCCGTTCGATTTATTGTTCCTTCTCTCGGTCTCGTATATCTCCTGCTGATTCTCGGTTCGTTCCCTGGTCACAGGGGCTTTTTCGTTCCATTTTCTCTCGGTCCCGCTTTTTATCGTTCTCATCCTGCTCATCTCATTATACTTCACAACATTTTTCAGGTCCTTTCCTATTCCCGTGTTGTGTGTTCACTACTATCACACACTTGATTGATTTTGCTCTTCCACCTCCCGCGTTTTGTGCTTCATCCTCGCTGCGACGATCGCGCAATATCAGATTCGTTTCCTGAGCTTTCTCAAAAAATACAACCCAAACGAGCAGTGAGCAACAAAAACCAACTCATCCAATCATTTCATCGTTCTGTTTTCATCCCTTTTCCCGCACCCGCTCCTCGTTCTCACTCGAAAGCCAGACCCAGAGGAAACTTGTTTTGAAAATTTATCCCGCTTTCCCTTCTTTCCGACACTTGTACATGCAGAGCCTGTGCCTCCCACGACAGGAGAAAGGGAAAAGATCCTCGATCTGAACCCTGCGCCTGCCTTCCTTCCAATCCACACCACCTGCACCATCGTACCATATCATCTCACTCACTCTCTCTCTCTCTTTCTCTCTCTCTCTCTCTATCTCTGTGTTTGCGCGAGTGTGTCCGTTGGGTTCCGTTTTCTTACCAGCATTTTTTGGGTTTTTCTCGGGGTATGCTCGTTTTCTCGGAAGACAGATTGATCAGATTCTACGCACATTTATGGGACGCGGACATATACGCGCCATGAAACGCATGCAGACAAGAATGCGTACACTTTATTCTGAGTTTTAACACATTTGTATGTGTGTGTGTGTGTGTGGGTGTTATTTGTGAGACACTTACACAAAGGGGTATTTATGTTGCTATCGTGTCGTGGTCTCCACCTGATTCGCCCATTTGTTGGCTTTCAGTCTTTTGCATAGGCGATTAGATGGATATAGATAGTTACGATACATATTACGCTCTCTTTTCGTTCGCCCGTTTGTTTAACCTGCTCTAAGCCTCGATCGCGTCGAGGGAGTGATGTACACATCCTTATCTGGGGTTTATTTAAGATAGAGGTCAAAGCAGAGCAGCTCTTGCCATTGTGAATCGATTTTTGGCATTAAAACCATAATCCATTTCGGTTTTTCTAAACCGTTTAACGCATTCAATGACTATCGGTATTTCGTTTCGTTAGGGTTGAAAAAACTAATTTATTCATTTGCTGAAGATTGGTAATAATTTCGAAGATCTAAATGTAAACTGTACATAAAACAAACTTTTTACTAGCTACCGATATAACGGAAGAAAACGTTAGAACGAACTGTTTTTTTACCTTTTAAGCCACTCGCTTCGACCTCTATCCTCACGTAGATCTTGCGTACTATACAAGAAAATCTAGAAAGAACGAGCCACGGACTAAATAATGTACACAAATCTAGCTACCCTCTAGCACAAATCTAACTTAACACACATGGGAGAGTTTTAAAATTACTAACAGAGTTTTGTTTAAGGCACGCACGCGCAGCATACATACATTTTACACACATTACACATTTACATTACATCGATCTAGGAGCGGAGAGGAGGGCGAAAAGATGAAAAGTATTATCACGGACACACGGTACTTAAAACAGGCACCGATGGCTGCTGGAAGACGCCCCCGGCCGGGCTAAGGCCACAAAACGTAACTCTAAACGTAACAAAAACAATCCTTGGAAGAACCGTACTGCAAAACACCCATGGGACGATTAGGGGACAAACGAGGGATAATGTTTTGGATATTCGAAAGGAGGAAGATGGGAGGGAGTTGTTTAAGTTGCTTTTTGATTCTTCATATATTTATATATATATCGATACACTACCTATCACTAGCGATTTGACTACTGCTGCTGCTGCTGTTGCTGCTACTCCGACTACTACTGCCATTGGTGACGGTAGTTGCGCCGTTGTCGTTGGTACTGGTTGCCGCTGCTGCTGCAGTTGGACCACCAGCACCAGCTCCAGTACCACCAGCACCACCACCACCACCACTCGACACTGCCGTGGTTGTCGTCGGGGAGAGATCACCGTTGGTTTTGCTGATCGCGTGAAGTTGCGTATGGCCAAGCTGATGGAGGGAAGCGAGATGATGATGGTGGTGGTGATGGTGAGGGTGATGATGGGCAGGATGTAGCAGGAATCCTCCCGACACCGGTGGTGGACTGGTGGAGGAGGCGGGATGCAGTGCACCGGACGAGCCAGGCGAACCGTTCCCGGTGCTGCTGTCGGGCAGTTCCTCCTTGATCGCGAGTGCCGAGGTCGTTGAGGACACGGACGATCCACCCGAGGAGGGTGGGGTGTTCGGTAGCAGGGGTGGAGAAGTTTTCAGATTAAGCTGCTGCAGATGAGGTGGTATCTGAAGGGACGGGGTGGAGGAGGACGACGATAGCGACGACGACGACGAGGAAGACGAGGACGAGGACGAAGACGACGAGGACGAAGGCGTTGGAGGCGCTAGTGTCGGTGTGGATGGTGTCGGTGGAAGAAGCATGCCCGGTGGACTTTTCCCCACACTCGTCCCATTACTCGTACTGGACGCACTGTTGTTGAGGTTATGGCCAGCAACGATTCCACCGCCACCACTACCTACACCACCACCACCACCAGCACCACTAACTCCGCCACCGCCACCACCAGTTCCATTGCTTGCCGATGAGGAGGAGGAGGAGTTGGTGCGCATGGTGTGGTGGTTGTTGTAAGGGCTAAAGTTGTTGCTGTAGCTGTTGTTTAGCTGCGATCCGCCGATGCCCGAGTCGTTGCTGATGTTGTTCAGCTTATCGCTCACGTTCTGCAAAGCAACGGCTGCGGCAGCTGGTGGCGGCAGCAGCCGCTGCCGCCTGCTGCTGCTGGTGATGATGGTGATGGTGTTGCTGGAGGTAATGATGATGTTGTTGCTGTTGCTGTTGCTGCTGTTGCTGCTGGTGTTGCTGAAGCTGTTGCTGTAGTTGCTGCTGCTGGTGCTGCTGCTGGGCCGAAGCGATCATCGACGCCAGCCCGAGGTGATCGTGATGGTGGTAGAAGTTGGTGGGAGTGGCAGGGCTTGCTAATAGATTCAGCGGCGACGCAATGCTCGTCGACGGTGATTGCAGACTCGACAGCACGCTCAAACACCGTGGACTCGACAGCGACTGGTTGATCGATTCGCGATCCTCATCTTCCTCACCGGGCGATTTGCTACTGTCGTCCTCCATGCTGCCACAGCTACCGATCGCATCGTCCGATCCATCGCCCCGATCACGACCACCCTCACGATCGCTGCTTCCATCGCCCCGGTCGCCACCACCCGCCTCCTTGTACCGGATGCACTTCTTCTTGCGCCGGCACGGTTTGCACCACTGGTTCTGCTGGTCGAGCCCGTAGCGTGCCCGGCACTTCTTCATGCTATTCCCACCTGGATCCGCCGGGCTGCGATCCTTTTTCCTCTTCTTCTTCTTCGCACCGTACCCGTAGTTATCTCGGGCCGTCCAGCCAGGATACAGCTCCATATGCAGTTGCCGCTCCTGGCGCGCCTTATCGTAGTAGACGCTCTGTTCTTCGCGCGATAGTGAGTGCCACTTGCGGCCCAGGATTTGGTTGATCGCGGCCGATTCTTTCAGCGTACATTCGGCAACCACCTTCGCCCGCATCTCCTTCATGTAGAGCATGAATGCGTTTAGTGGTTTCTTTACGTGCGATCGTTTCTTCTCCAGAGCCGCCTCACGCTCCGCCAACGACTGATGTTTGTGGCCACCGCCGCCTCCACCACCGCTACCGTTGTTACTGTGATGGTGGTGATTGTGATTTGTGTGATGATTACTGTTGTTGTTGTTGTTGTTGCCGCTGCTACTACTGTTGTTATGCTGATCACCGAGCGACCCTCCCACACTCGATCGATGATGGTGATGATGATGGTGATAGGAGGAAGAGGACCGGTGATGATGGTGATGTCCCGTCGACGGTTCGTGATCGTTCGCGGACGATGACGAGGACGATTCCAGCTTGATCGAGGCACCACCCTGCCGATCGCCACCACGGTGCGACCCACCGCCACCCGATATGTCCTGCTTCGGGCCGGGGGTGATGATGGCCGGATGACCCGAGTTTAACACCGGATGTGACGGATGAATGCTGGGCGGCAGGAGGGTGGGCGAGTAGCGATAGAAGTCGCTCGGTAGCGACGTATATATCTGCAGCGAGGAAGGATACGGGGACCGGAAGCCGGCGGCCGGACTGTACAGTGAGGGCGTATGCCAGGATGGGCCGACCGGCAGCATGTCCGGACTGAGCATCGGATACGGATACTGGCTGGTGGGGAAGCTGTACAGCGGTGGCCGCGTCAGGCTCATCGTCTTCGGGTCAAGCTGGTACGGCAGGATCCCACAGTGGGCAGGTGGCGGCGACGACAGGTGATCTCCGTTGTGGCAGAAGAAGGGCGACAGGCTCATCTTGTTCGCCATCGACACCGGCAGGCCACCTGCAGCACCGTTCGGGTAGGAGTACGGGGGCACGATGTAGCCCATATTGAAACCGGGATGCGGAGCTCCGTGGGGAAGTTTACCACTCCCGATCCCAGCACCTCCACCACCACTACCTCCACCGGTTCCGCCAAACAGCGAATTGGAGGCTTCATGGCGAGTAGTTCCATTTTTGACCGTCTTCTCCTCACTCTCGGTTAGATCGATCAGGCTCGACTTCTCTTCCAGCAGGTTCTCCGATAGCTTCTCGTCATCCCGGTCACCTTCGTCTTTAAACACCTTCACCTCGTCCGTGCTGCCCAGCTCATCGCCGGTCGAACTGTTGTGCGGCATTATGCGACCTTCTCTAATATATCCTATGTTTCGCACTCCCACCGAACCTACTACGCAACTAACACACGGGTATGGTTTTGCGCGCACTTGCTTTGCTACTATAAGGCACTTTTCTGAATTCGACTGCGGAACGCTCTACAAACAAACTTGGAATTAATTTGGCTCTTAGCAGCTACTTTTTTTTTGCTCTGAATATCAACTGCATTCACTCTTCTGCTCACTCGAAGCAAGCTATCTCTCGCCATGCACATGCACACGCACACGTCAGAGCGGACGTATAACTTCTCGATTGCAATTGCACTTTGCCTTGCCCCAAATGCACTATACCCCCGTTTTGCACGACACTTCTTCACGCCGGAGACTCCGTGTCTTTAGCTGCCAATCGGTTGCCGGTTTTCGAAGGCCTATCGGCGCCATCGAATACGGCCCCTGCCGTCGTCCTCCGATTCTCTACTGCTGCTGCTCCGTGTCTGAGCCCGCGCGGACCGACACACCGATCCGATCATGTTCCGGTGTGTCCCGGTGACAGCAGGCGGCCGGTGCGTTACGGAATGCTAATACGACTTCACGATGTCATCATCCTATCGTTTTCACAATCGCTCTCGCCAGGATCGGGCGTGCACCACAATCACTAGTGTGATCAACTTGATCGTACTCGCACGCAAAGCGAGGGTGGTACGAGGAGATTAGAACACACGTACAGAAATAAACACACACACACACACAAGCAAACACACACATACACACACAACCACAGACACACACACGCACGCGTTCGCGAGCTTATGAGTAACTTTGGCGGCTGCGTGCGTTTTAATATTATTATGACATTTGCGATAGAAAATGGCCTTCCGTTGAAGCACACGCAGGAAGATCTTTGTTTTTACTTGCTTCTCTTATTCTTCTCTCAGACGCACACTCGTTGAACGACGTAGGAGGCTGCTGCGCGGAAACACCCGCGAAACCGACTCGCGGCGGCAAATGGGGCGAATCTCCGGGTGCGAAGTCGACTTCTTTTTATCGCTCTTTATTGCTTCTAATACGACACCACTACTACTGCTTCCATGCTGGACTTGGCTTCACCGAGAGGGGACACACTTGATGGTAGTAGAAGACGAAACGCGCGAATCGCGATGCTACGGTAATTCTTAACGGCTTGTTAGCGACTTTATGTGCGCCTCTTGCACACGCACGCACACAATGAATACCACCCAAGCCACACACGCGACGCGCACGCACACGCACTCGCACACACTTGCTGGGCGCGGATCCTGATCGTCAATCACAGATCCTCCGCGATCTAGTTTGCGCTCGCCTCGAATGAACTCGCCGCGAACAAGACGACGATAAGACACACCTTTTTTTTCTTTCTTTCGTGCGGTGGCAACACCGTGCAAAAAGTGACACAAACACAGGCGCACGCACACAGTGAGGGTATTTGCGACGTGCTTGCACCGTCTAATTAGCAAACACTTGTTTCTGACTAGCCCATGACCATCCTGCGATGTGGGAAGAGGAAAGAACCTCACAGAATTAAGGCACTTCAATTCACCGACGGCACTTGTAAACTTGCGCGGAGGATACGTACACTTGCTGTTGTTATTGCTCCGGTGGTTCTGCGTTTTGCTTGCCACTCTTATGATGTTGGACACTTGCGCGGAATTGATGTTTGTGTTCCGTTTGTTTCCGGCTCGATCGCGCGAACACCGCTTTGCCGTACCGAACCGATCGATGATTGAAAACAATAGTTGCAAACAAAGATGTCAACAAACCGTCTTCGACTTTCAGCGATCACCACGAGCAGCCATGTTGTTGACAGTTCTCTCTTCTCTCTCGCTCTGAATGAAACTGACAATCGGAAGGTTGTTGTTGGGAACGACTGCTCAAGATTTGAGCCGCTTTGGCCGATTTGAGAGAAAGAGCTAGT
>JXXA01000105.1:0-15756 GCA_000956255.1 Anopheles punctulatus | reverse complement strand
CCCCCGAGTGCGTGCGTGCGAGATTAATTTACATTTTCGTAAAAACCCCTTTCCCGGGGTTTGGAAGAAAGTATGAACGAGAGAAGGAGCTTCTAATTTTCCCACACACAGCTCGAGAATTCCTTGCGCTGTGGCCCTTTGCGAGCGACCCGAAAAGGTACGCATTTTATTGCTTTGTTTTCGACCTGGCACGAAAGTTTCCCAGCGTACCTTCGTAACCGGTGCCCGCTCGGAGAAGGGAGGAGGGGGGAGGGGAAAGTAAAAAAAAACACCCACCCCAACCCAACTCACCCACTCGTGCGCAATTTTCACAAAACAATTCAAATGAATGCCGCTTTGAAATGTTGCCAGAATTCCTTTCGCCGCGTGCAGCGCGCGCCACCGGGACGGGATTGGCTTGTAAAACGCAATTGAAAGTGGCATTTAGTGTGCGTTTGCTGACTGTGATTGGAGTCCTTGCCGGAGTCCTTGTGCGTTGCCCTACTGCACAGGTGCGCAGCGGTCGCATTGCATCACACTGGAAGCAGTGCCTGCCCAAGGGGTTGAAGAATAATTGCAAGTAATAGTTCCCGCTCCCGCCTCTCTCCTTTTTACATCAAACGTGGAAAGCGTTCCGTGCCTTTCTTTTCACGAATGCTTCACAATGCCACAGACATACTCGGTGTGTGTGCTTTTTTTCTGTTGTTTTACCCCGGAAATGGCAAATATCAATTCGTTTGTTAGGGCGAGTAGCCTTGTCTGGTGGAAGCCATTCTTGGAAGTGCGATGGAAATTGTTGCTTCCGAACGCAGCTGGAATGTACAATCAGGTGGCGTAGCGTTCTAGCGTTGGACGGTTGGCTATCGATCGCAATTGGAGCTGCCCGCGGAAGTTCCTTTGCACGTTTGTGCTAAAGAAATGCATCCCAAGTACGACTGGGTTATTAGTATTTGAAGCGCAATCGTACGAGTTTCGACTCTTTGAATGCGAGCAAAACATAGTTGTCGAGAGAATAAATAAACGTATAATTATAGGGTCAGTTATAGGAATTTAGAGTCATTGCATACTTTAAGGCGTAATTTTTCTAGTTCAGCGCAACAGTGTCCACTATTTGGAATAATTTTGTGTAGACTCACTGAATGTGCTTTACTGTGAGTCACCACGAATGTTGAAAAGTTTTCCCATCACCAACCCAAGTGTACACGTCTCGTTTCCGTAATTGTTTGAACGTTCCCAACAGATTTCCATATTAATTTCTCCACTAAAACGCTGTTCCGAACAGAAGTGCCTGTCATTCTCGTTTGTCCCGATTGACGGGCACCAACAATGCACTCGGGCTCAATGGAAACGCCACACCAAGCGGCCCATCGATGCCCTTCCATATCTTACACGTTGACGCCAGCGGAACCGGTCGATCATTTGCAATTATTACAATCTTCCCGAGAAGCTGGAGCCTCGATTTGGGGCGCCGCAAGACACAATCCGCAGACGATGACAGGCTGACCTTTTGCCGAGAACGGCAGGCGTGTAGAGCCATTAGCCGAGATTGGCGAGATGTAGCGCGCCCCATCGTTCGTGTAACAATTGGCTTTTACTCACCCCTGAAAGGCCACGCATGAATCAACGGTTCACTCAATCGCGTCGAAATCGCACCGAGTTCGCACAAACCGTCCGGATCGCTTGACGCTGAGCTAATTCGCCTCACAGCACCGGAGATGGAACCGGGCTGCCAATCCAATCTGCACCGGCATGGAATGGGCTCTCGGCGGGCACCATTGGGGCCCCCGAAAGTAGCCCATATTGCGCTGGTTGTTTGTAGTCTGTCCGTCCCGACGAAAGGGTAAACGGGGATCGGCGACGTACCGGGTGGATTCCGGGCGCATCCGGTTCAAAGATTATCGCACAAACCATAATTTCATAAACTACTGATTCGACACAAAAGGGGCCGGAGCGGGAGAAAATACTTTCGGACGAGGAAAAATATATTTATACACATCGGGCATGTTGCTCCACGGCCTGCTGCTGCTGTAGCTGACTTGCAGCTGAGCTTGAATTCCCCCCCCCCCCTCCCCCACTGGCTGAGCCATCAGGCTCATCATCCGAGTTTTGCACCGTAACGAGCCGGGTCTACGGCGAGATGAAGGTTACCCGGAGGGCGTAACTGATGCCCCCGCACTGCAGCGCCCTCTGTCAGTGTCCATCCGCACCAGAAGCGCACGTATCAGCGGCGCGCTCATGAGGAAGCGGACTCCGCTCTTCGCATACTCGCATGGATCGTGCCGCTCATGGGCGTGCTTGTCCGATGTAATCGAGCAGGCATTGGGAAGCCGACGTGTATGTGTGCACGGGCACACCTGCATCTTCCTTTCAGCCCCACCGCCAAGCCACCAGTTCGTCTGTTTCGAAGCAACCGACCGTGAAATATTATTTAGATCGTGCATATTTACTTATTCACGTTTTCCATTCCGGTGCCGCCTGGTGGAATGCTTGGTCAATGTGGCATTTCAGAGCATATATGTGTGTGTTTGTGTGTGAGTCTGGATGACTCTCGTACCGAGAGGATGATGGAGAGCAGTACGAACCATCACGAGGGCCGCACGTATCACGTATGATGGCAACACAGAATCCCATCCAAAACTTCTTCCGCTCCGCTCCGCTCGCCCAGGGCTGGCCGGAAGTTTTAGTCGCACGGCATTATTTGCATACTCACACCGGAGGCACATGCCTGCGGAGACGAAGAACTTTCGGGGACGACGGTTCCTTTAGAAGGCAATTCTTCCGCTGGCGAGGCGAACAAAAGAGCGAACGTGAAAGAGAGAGAGAGCGAATGAATCGCAGTAAAGGTATGCAAACCTTGCGCCTTTACCGTGGACGACCGGTGACGTGACGCAGTGGTTAGTGTGGGCTGCCCACGTGACTTCATCAAGCAGTGAGTGGCTGGTGATACCGATCCTGCCACCAGCCGAAGACGCCCGCTTCGGGTTGCACCGGAAGGAACAGGAAACAGGAACAGGAAGTTAAGGCATATTAGTGAGGGCACCTTGTGCTTGCGGTCGGTGTTCAATTGGATGGAAAGTTTCTCCGGCTGTTGAATGATGTCCGTTCGGCGGAGGAGGAGGACGAGCTAGAGGAGGAGGCAACATACAAAAGAAAAAAAAAGAAACGCGGACACACTGAAACAAAAGGAAAAGTTTCAGTGGAATGGAGCCGCACAAGCAGGCACGGAGCGCGAGCCCAATCGAGTACAACGAGGCGTGGACTTCCTGGCTTGAAGATATTTATTTTGTTTATTACTGTTTTATGTGCGCGCGGGGGCACGGGTTGAAAGAGGGGTTACGTGCCCAAACTCCGAACGGTTTCCCGTCGGCTGAACTCCGCAAAAGGATTTGTGGTTTCGTTTGATCCTTCCGAGTGCGAACGATGACTGGTCACACAAATGACGGCTGGTGCGTCGTCAGGATTCGTTCGTTCGAACGAGATTATTGGAAAGCCCAGCTGTGGACGACGCAATCGAGCGATAATGGTTTTACATAAACGGACAGTGTCATAACACGTGTAGTGTGCGTATAAAAATAAATGAACACATCGTTTCTCGTCCCCCGGACTCCCGGGCAGTATGGACCATCCTTCCATTATAACACCACTAATATGTTCTTCCCCATCTCTTTCTCTCTCTTTCTCTTTTTTATAACCCCTCTCGTACTAACAACGTGACACCTGCGACGCACACTTCACCCTCAATATTTCGACCAAAATTCACAACACACACATACACACAAACGCGTGCGTACGTAAAATCAGCCGGCCGTCTCCATGTTATGGCGACAAACGGCGACCCTTCGATGATCTCTCCTCCGTCTTCCATTTCGAACGGCCCCGAGCCTCAGCTGCCACCATTACCACCACCATTAAGATCGACCCAAGTGCTGCAGCCGCTCTCCACTGTGTATCCAGGTTGGTGTTTTGATTGATGCGTTCGTTCCGATCCCTTTCCGCTGCCGGAACACGGTAGCAAGCGCGCCTAAGCTTTAGTTTCGCATGCCTACTTAGATCCTTTTTTTATTATTTTCCCCACACACGTGTTTTTGTTTTTCTCTCCACCTTTCGTTCTACTTTGTGTTCGGTGTACTCGTGTTAGAAGTATGATTTCAGTTTATTTGTCCGTTAATGGACGCTTTACGTTGCTCATGTAAGTAGAAACCAGCCGGCCAGCCTGTACGCCTGTACTAATCAAACATTTATTGCAACATTTTTTTCTCGCCTACCACCGCACCGCGACCGTTCGACACGGACAGTATCAACATTGAGCCAGGAAGCAACGTATGATTATGTCTTTAGTGGGCCCCTGGATTCACAGGCCCTGTCATCAACGCTCAAGCTGACCTCACCTCCAGTTCGAGTACGCCCGGACGGTAAGTAGTGCGACCCGGGTTCGGGCAAATGAGAATTACCGAATCGCTTCCACTCCCGCTGCACCGTTCCTCATCCTGCTTCCTGCGTTTAGTTTTATTCACTTCACTCAGTTTAGCTCCTCTTAATTCGAGTACAAATGGACCCATTTGGTAGGGTGTGTGTGGGCGCACACTCGTTTGTGTGTGTGTGTGTGCATGCATATATATGTGGAGTTTGATTTTGTTCGATTTGATTGAAAACCATTCTCTTCAGCCGGATGAAAGGCGGACTAGTTTCATCCTTCGGTCGAATCCGATACGAATTGAAATTTATTAGATCCAGCCCGGTGCTCGGTTCGGTTACTCCAAGATCCAATGCGGGATGATAAAGAATCGATACTTCATCACCTGAGCGCACCAAGGGTAAAAGATTATCCCCTCTCGCCCTGTTGTGCTCAAGTTCGGCTTGCAGGGAATTGTTTGACCGATACGAGCTAACGTCTCACAGATTCGAATCAAAGCTGTGGGCGGTGAACGGAGGATAGGAAATCTTCACTGGGAAGTTCTCGATGTGAATGGGAAAAAGGGCAAGCCAACACTACCCCAATCGGTCACAAGCGATCGCGCGCAGCTGAGACATGGAACCGAAAAAAAAGGAAACATCGAGTGGCATACATCGGACCGGAATGTAATGGACGAATCCATCCCTTCTATTTAATTCATTTCGCTTCCCTTTCTGTCCGATCGTTCCGAAGCATGAGACGGGGAGGAACATCTGCCCGACTCCACCGTTTGATTGAACGGAGGAAAAGAGAGTTCGGGAGGGGGAGGGGGGGGTATTTTGCACTGAATATTTCATCCATCCCGGGTGCCGGTTGGCTGGCGCCTTTAGTCCGTTAACTAATTTAAATTAAAATTCTCTCTCTCTCGGGCGGTCGGCACTCTGTGGACCCTTTGCCGCACGCGCTGGCCGCTTTCTCACGCCCCCTTCCCGGAAAAGAAGCTTATAGGGCTGACGCCACGGGATGGAATTCAAAGTGTAAAGCGTGTTCGACCCCACTCCCCACCCAGCCAAGAAGGAACGTTAAGAACGAGTAAGAAGCTTTCCGGCAGCGCTTCGTGCGAGCGATAATCGGATCGAATGTGCAGATTGATTAGAGCTCTCCCTTCTCCGCTCATCCCAGACCTCCCCCACCCCCTGCGAATCTTTGATGGGAAACGCCCTTCTGGTGGATCTGGTGTTCTGTGGAACGAGCTACCTTCTGCAGAAATGAAATCGAATTCGTGTGAATTGACAACCCATCTCGCATACACACTCGCCTCGGATCGAATCGATTCGAGAAAGATACATCGGAAATAGATGTTCCGGGAGACGGATGTTGCAAAAGCACGGAAATGAACCTTTCCGTGCCGTGGCAAGGGGCCGCACGTGTGCCCAAACTATTTGTTTCATACCGGATCTTGTGACACCGGAGTACCAACTCTGAAGCGGCAAAGAAACAGACTTGTCCAACATGTCGATCTCGCAGCCGTAGCTGGTTTCCATTAATATCGCAGCTCACTGACTGGACGAGCTGTTTCTCGCTGCATTCCGGCACATTCTCATTCCGTTTACAATTTCCGCAACGCGATAATTGAACCGTAAATACCACCGAACCGGACAGTTTTAATTTTCGAGGTCTTTCGAGGCCTCTCCAGGGGGTGCCCATCGAAGGTAGTAGATGGCGAGAGGAGGACTGGTAATCGAAACGGCCCTGTCCCTGACGGACGCGGAATTATTTGCGCCATTTTCCATACCCAGAGTGGGTGAGGACCTTTTTCCACTCCCAGCCCCGCTACCCTTCATCCGTTAAGAAGCGCGACCATTTGCTGCAAAGGAAGTAAATTGAAATGTCTTCACCGTAGGGTGATTAGAACGGGCGGTGGCTCGCAGCGCAGGGAGGCCCCTTATCACATTCGATTTTATTGTTACGATGGACGGGCAACAACAACTTTACGACGCCGGCCCATTCGTCCATTCACTTTTATGGAATCGTTAGCTCGTTTAACTTTAACGTTTTGTTGTTGTTTTTTTTTTATGTGTGCACTTTGTTGTGTGTGTGCGTGCGTCTCCATGGGAATGACAGAAGAAAGTGAGGTTGCGGCACGTTTTAATCCGCTAGCTTCATCCGGTTTTCCGGCGTCCAGTACTCGTTATATTTTTCCCCATTTTTTGCGTTTCATTTTAATCTGATAAGCTCGTATTGACCTCACGTAAGATCGTTTTTCCTTTTTTCCTATGTGTTGCTCACTCTCACGCCCGCCCGCCGGGTCATCGGTTCGCTTGATCTGGTTTGTTTGTTTATTTGTTTTGTTTTTTTTTTACATACACCTAGAAGCCATTATAAAATGACGATCCCATTGTCCTGCCGATGGCATCCCTAGTCACGTTTTTCCACCTGGGCGGGACAAGCAGATTATTAGAACCGAAAACATTCCCTTCCGAAAATCCTCCACCCTCCACCGCAGACCAAATTTAGATTATTGCAGCATAAACGCAAACACACCCGCATACACACACAGCACGGCCATTCTGTCCAACTGCTTATCTAATGCCCGGTACGATAAAAGTGTATCTTCCTTTCCGCCATGCCGGCCCGCCAGTCTACCGGTCCCAGTCGATCGATTCGCAACGGAGCAGTGGCGTAGACGATGGGCGTTCGTCAACCGGGACGCGTCATTCGCCCGGCAGTGGACTTAAGCGGCCAAGGTACATAGGCGACGGTACCGGTTCTCTCGGCTCACGGAAGAGCGATCGCTGCGATGGGGAGGACGCGGAATCATTACGTCAATTGCTTATCGAGTAAGTACGCTGCCCAGGTGTTTGCGTTTGCGTTTTTCTTCCGTTGGGTTTTCTTCATCTAGGCTTTCACGGGGGATTCGTCCCTCGGCTTAAATGTTTAGCGCCAGCGGGGAGGGGTTTTTTTGTGTTTTTGAGTTACAAGTTTACCTTCATTTCATTATCTAGTGGGGATCGTTTGCATATTGATTTTTCTCCTTTTTTGGGGAGGGAGTGTTCATTCATCATTTTCTACGTTGGGAAGCTGGGAACCATTAAACTAAATCGCTTTAGTTATTGTTACATTTACATTTACATTTACATACTTTAACATAATAGATTGTTTCATAAAAAAAGAACAAGGAAGGAATATGAGTTTGGAATGGAAACACCAAAAGTTCATTTTGACAGCTGTCAAAAATGTCGAAAATTCCAAATAATTCAAATTCCTCAGATTCCAATTCCAAATGTCATCTTTACTTCTTGTAACACATTTGAAAATTCTTTGATGGTTCCAACTAAGACATTTACGCTCAATACCATCTCATTTTCGCATCTGAAATGGTACAACGAAAATCAGAGACGGAATTCAAAATTTGTTTCCCTACTAAATTACCCACAAACACACGATTTGGCAATCGATACGATTTTCGGCAAATGAACATGAAGTGAATAATGACAAACACCATTTCGGAGGACCTTTTCAGCTTAAGAAATAGAAAAAAAACCACACCTATACATCTCATCGACTCATAGCCCATAGCGTAATCGGTTTCCAACGCCACACCATCGAGTCGAGAATCGCCTTCCGTTCACGTTTTCCATCATCGACATCCATATTTTTCTTGCCATCCTCCCGCCGAAGTGAGGGACGAAGCAGCGACTCGTCATCGTTCCGTTCGGTTCTCGTTGTTTGCGTTGAGTTTTTTTTTTTTGTTATCATACCAAACACACTTCCTTCATACCACGTTTTGGTAAACAAAATAGCATCCTTAGTAGGTGTGTGTGTGTATTCTGTTTCTTTCTGTGCGCTCACTCACTCATTCTGAGGTTCTGTTTTCGTTTGTCAAGTTTACTTTGAATCAAATATTGTTTCGTTTGATATTATGCTATCAAACCTCTATGCTCTACATTCTCTCTCCTTCTATTTCTCTCTTCTTGCTCTATTCTTTGACTAGCGAAGATGCACTTCTATCTTCCTGTTGTTTTTGTTTTTGGTTTTTATTTTGTGAAATATTAATATCACTCACCCACACACACACACTGTCAGCCTCTTTGTGTATTACCCATGTTCATACTCACGATCGTTTCCATTGTCTTGCGTTGAATGTGTCTCGCTGTTAGATGACGTTTTCTGTTACTGTTACTGTGCTGTTATTGTTCTAATGAATGTTCCTTTCTTTTCACCAACGTCCTTAGTTTTGTCGTTAAGCCAATTATATAATACCTGCTTGCGGCGCAACAAGCCCAATTTGATGAGCGATTTCGTTGCAACAAGCTAACATTTTCCATCCGCACAACACCATTTCCTCGATTCAGTTGCCACGAAAGTAAACAAATCCAGTTTCGGCACTCGCAGCGCTCTGGAAAACGTGAAAGTAAATGCAAATAAAATATAATTAAATTCCGCAAACCGGTCAGCCAATTTCCAATCGAACCGAGCTGCGATAATGACGGGCGAAAACGGAAACGGTGCAAGCACAGGCCCAAGCCGTCGATTTCGGTTCCCGGTCACGTCAACAGCAAAATTTCATCTATCGTTGCTTCGTTCCCGGCTGAGTTCCGGTTCTGCCCATCTAAACGCCCCTGTCCGGCGTTTGTAACAGCTTCCCGGAAAGGAAATCGATTACATCCCCCATCCCTCAGCCCTCGTGCTGGAAGCGACGGCCCCGCGGGTTCAACTGTATGCATTTTTTATGTTTTCATTAATGAAACGTCCGATCGGCCGGCCGGCCGGTACCCATCCCAGGGTTTGGCACGCTTTCCGTTGATTGGTTTTGCCGTTTTATACGAAATTGACAAACATTTGCAACTACCACCGGGTCTGGTGAATGTTTCCCGCTTCCCTACGCAGCGCACGGGCACCGTACTTCCCGGGACGACGCACCAAGCACCAATCAAACGGACCATAAAACTCAGAAACAAAGCTGGCAGCAGCAAAGCTTCATTTGAAGTTCGCTTTGTCCCGTTCGCTAATGTTCGGACCGGGTCCGACCCCGGTCGATCTGCACGGGTCGATAAGAACGAAGTGTGCTCGACACAAGTGCTCCGCTAAGATGAAGCGGAATGCTCATGAACCATTCATTCGGTGTGCGCTCGACGCACGCTTCATTGAACGCCAGTGAGTGCACAATGATTAAGGGGCCCCCATTTCTGCAGCCATCATGATGCACCAGCCAAAGAGGCCCTTAAGCTGCAGTTTTACAATATGCCTCGCGTCTGTTTGTTGGAACGCTAATTTCCGGGAGCAGGCTGGGCAAGATTTTGATGCTGATCGCTCGAGATAGCAACGAACTGGAATTTCGTTCTCAATGTTTTCAAATGGATACTTTTTTTGCAGCAACAGTTTTGTTCGGCAACGCTCACGAAATGGCAAAAGCTTTGCTGAAGGTTTTGAGTTCGGTTGGAAATAGTTCTTTGGACTGCAAAAAGTATGTCTTAAGAGCATTCTTAAATACTACTATGGAAGAATCTAAAAATGATGGTGCTAGAAGATAATTTTCACTCGCAAATAATAATTGGTCATGGTACAGGTCCCATCAAGTGCAAAGCACTCACAAAGATCGAAACACCATTGCTTATTAAAACTACATTTATTAAACCTACAAGATTTAAAAAAACCTTTCTGTACTTGACTAAATCGTTCTTCGTATAGTTCGTAGTATTCATCACTAAGCTGATCCTACCTAATGTAAAATATAATCATGTTAATCAAGTGATCCACTCAGAGTTTCTCCCTGAGATGCTGCGCTTAGGATTATCGTAATTTATCCAATACTAGCCGCCTGCACCAATTCGTTGAAGAGTTTTACCAACCCCCCACCGCAATTAAAAAAAAATACTTTCAAAGTTTTCTTTGCCTTGCCTTGAGAAAAGAAAAACAGAAAAAGTAACAAAACAAATGCAAATGCATTCCGGGAAGTTTCTTCCTCCGCTGGCAAGTTTTTGAAGTTTGTTTGTGCTGTTTTTTTAATTCCATTTCAAGATATCAACACAGGAAAATGGTAAATGTTTGATGCCATCTTAATCAGCTCGGCCCGAGAAAGCCCCACCAGGTCCAGTGCAAGCGCTGTTGTTGCACTTAAAACTTGTTTTTTTTTTTGTTGGAGAATGGAAATTTAATTCCCAATCCCGGGGTGAAACCCCTTAAATCGTGGCTTAAAAAGTAATGCAGGAAAGCAGGAAGCAGGAAAGTAGGAATATTCGAAAACCAACCATATTTGTGGTCGACTTTTCCCTTGCAGCATGATAGAGGAAACGCTAGGGGGAAGAGATTTTATTTTATTTCGATGAAAGTGGAATTGAAAGTTAACGTACGAAGGCAGACGATACGAACGTATATATCATGGCGATTGAAAAATTAATGAAATTAAATCCACCGCCCGCAGGATCCCGTGTGCCCGTTGCCGAGCTGGAAGGGGGCGGGTGGCACTCTGGCTCGTTGCATCTCGTTATAGGGGGGAGTTCACCCGAAATGCACATTCCTTGCAAGTGGGAGTTTATTTACTGTGCCGCTCGGATATCGCTCTTGAGTAGAATGCACTTTCGGTCGATCCGTTTGTGCAGAAAATGAACTCACTCGGTTACGGGGCGAAAGAACGCCCGGATACGGGGCGAAAACACAATCCCAAATGTGTGCACACTCAGCATGCGCCCTCCCGGGGCTTTGTGTGGGATATTTTGTGGTCAAAAGCATACCACGTGCTTGCCGGGCCGGACGGGTCCGGGTCACGGATAGAATGGTTTGGCATGCAAATGTGCGTACTTCCACCGTTCTGCAGCGACGTTCGTCCACAAAGCGTGCCACAATTCAATTCCCAGCGAGAGTAAAGCAAACGCCCGTACTCTGGGTGTGAGGGGGAGTTTTTTTATCCACTCCTCTTGCTCCTTGCCCACTTTTCCTGCATCCTTCGGACGAAGCCCGGGAGTGTCTAAGAGTGACTCGGAAGTCAGGAATTAGGTTGTTGCAAGATTCATGCGAGTTCATGCCGTGCGAGCGGTGTGCATCATGCAAATGGGATTCCACTTCCCGGCGATGATGCCACCGACGACGACGACTAGACTAAACCATGGGAAGAGAGAATTAGAACGCAATCAACATATCGTTGCCGGCGGTAGGCTGGCGGTGGGAGGTTGTGGGAAATGTGAAACACCGTTGCGATCACGTGGAGAGCTACCTGGGAGTTTCGCCGAAATTCGGAACCGAAATGGAAGTCATCCGTTTTTCGGAAGATGATGAGAATTAAGAGCATCCAATGTGGTCGTGCATGGGTGTGTATGTGTGATCTACCCCTAAATGGAACATCTGAAGGATCACTTTCGGATTGTGGTTCCGCGTTCCGTCTCAATCTCTCCAAACTTACCCACCACCGGGATCCAGCTCGAGCACTTAAGTATGATTAGGTTGAGTGGCTGACGTTGGTTGAAGCACCGTCGGCATGGCCGATGGCAGGTAGGCAGGAAATTAAGCAGTTTGTTCCCAAAAACCCATCGGACTATCATTATCTTCCCGTCCCCGTGGGAGGGAGAAGGAACAGGAAAGGGACATGCCGGTGAGCTTCGGTTCTGGAGTTTGGGAGTTACATCTCCAAAAGCCGAAGGATCTAGCTTGGAAGCTCGATGCCGGGTCGTTGATTGCACGCAGGTGCTCTCCCAAAACCACCGGGGCCGGGGTTATAATTTTCATCCGACACAAGCGGAGCCGAAAGGGATTCGAAAACTTTAACAACGCCCATTTTACATCCACATCAGATGTCCGATTCCGACACGAAGTACAATCGGGTTGAATTTGGCCCGAACAATTACCACCCGGGAAAGCTTTCCCGCACAACAAACAAATAGCAACAACGCCAGGGACAATTTCCAGCACTAGCGTCGGTTCGAGAGTTTGGGTTCTTTCGTTTATTAACTCACACGTACGCATGGAGTTTCCGTACCAACGCAACCTCCAACGCGGGTGAAACTCAATCTTGCCAATGTCGGTTAAATTTTCACCGAAAATCCCATTCCCAATCCCAGCGGTCGGTCCAAATTAACAAGGGAAATAGACCAGCTGACCCACCGTCCCGTGCCGTCTCGAGTCGCTGGACGGACGCATGTCAGAAAAAGTTCACGGCTTTACCGGCGTGCGTTGCGGAGAAATGGAACTCAAATGGTGCTACACTAAAAAAAAAACCCCATATCCAACAGCCCAATGGATGTCTTCTTTTGCCGAAGGCAGGATATTTGTAGGAAATGAGTCGGAGCGTTCGCTCGCACGGCTCGGTTCGTCACCTGCGGGCTGTGCAGGAACCGGGAGTCAATTTTAAGTGCCACCACCGGTACGGATGGCTCGGATCATGGTCGATTAAGCTTGTGTGGTTGAAGGAGACTGGTCCGGGCAGCGTTTGATCGAATGAGATCAGTTCTCGCATCAGTTTTAATGGATGTTTCTCGTCCCGGCGCCGGTTGATAGTTTTAATCCATCCTCTCCGTGCCGCGGCCTATCAAACTTTGCATGTGCATCGCATGTGCATGGCGGTCGGTGCCTATTTCGGACCCGGTCGGACGTAAGGCTAATGAAAGGATATTGGATTTTTTGTTTGTGTACCATCCCTGTTGCTCGGGCTGGTTGGGCATGCTGTCTGTAAAATGGATGTTGCGCAGTGGTACGATGACCTTCCTGGGGTAGCTTCACCGGGCGTCCTACAGTGCGGTGCCCAAACCGCACCGAGTACAACATGTAGGAAGAAAGAGAGGGAACGATGGAGTGACATTTTTAGGACATTATGGGACAAAATCTGTACGGTCAACATGACGCACGGAGATCTCTCGTTCGGATAACCACACCCAAAAGCCGGTAGGCCCCCCCCTAGAGTCAGGCTGACAGTTGGTAAACACTGGTTCACAACAACGACCAAGTCGATCGCTGTTTATACGCCGCACATCAGTGTCAGTGTCCACAAGACACTGAAGAAGACCACCAGTGGCGGATCGCAGTGGTTAGCGTGGTCGGGCAGGGCCACACTCCAACGGCCAACCAACCAAGATGGACTTTGATAATTTAATTTTCGGTTAAACCGTTCGGGGACGAAGTCCAAAGTTTCGCCACAACTCGGACAACTGTATACAGTGCAGTGAATTTTTACGAACACACATGTGCGGCATGTTGCCTTCCGTGCGACACGACCGCCTACGTACTGCATCTGCTTCCTTATCTAAATGCAAATGTAATTGAATTGACCCCGAAACGAGCGAGCACACGGGGACGCTTTCGTGCACCCCAACATGTGGGCCGGATGGAAAAGCTAAAAATGCATAAAATGCAAGCAAAATTTAATGCAAATATGCCTTCCGTTCGGGATTGAGTGTGCGGTCCCGAGCTCCCGAGTCGCTGGCAGAGCGAATGCAATCAATCTATCGATGGATGCGAAAAACGTTGCATCGTCCGTGTTTGCTGGGCTTGGGCAATTTCGTCCGTCATTTGCCATAGGACGGCAGTCTCGTGCATGTTTACCTTTGATGTTTACTAATTGTGAGTATGATGGCAAAAGGAGCCTGAGTGCGATGTTCGTTTTTGCTGATAAACATGTTTTCGCTTTTGCTGTCTATCTGTTATAGAATGTAAGAAAATCAATGATTTGTGTATGTTATGGATTTTGACGGTTATTTTAGAGGAAAAAATAAGACTTAAGCGTAGTAGATTAAGCATAGTTTGAAAACAATATTGGGTCAAAATCTGTACTAATTATACTAAACCTCTCAATAGCACCAGAAGTGAGAAACAACCTAATGCCTTAAAGTATGCAAAGCGTGTTTAAAAACGTTTCGTGCACCGAATCACGTTTTGAGTGAGTGAAATATGTCAAAATTAATTCACATATGATTAACATCGAGCACATGACCTTAAAATTGTGGAAGTTTCATGAGACTTCAATCGCTCCCCGACTGGCGTCACGTTAGACAAACTTTCATCCAAAAGTTGCGAAGAATTCCCGTCTTGCATCGTGCATCTCGACGGAAAGCACGTGACGCATATTTGTCGCCTCAAACTATTTCGAAGGTCTTCCGAAGACGTCAGCAGCAGCAAGGCTTGGTAGTGCTGTTTGCTTATTGCGGTTCCTCGAGTGCATTTTTCTCGTTCTTTTTAGCGTAGCATCTTGTTCGCAAAACTCTTCCAGTGTAACCGGTCGAAGTGACACGGCAAGATGATAAAAAAGCAACCACAGCATCCTTCACACTCAGCACAACGAATCGTGCTTCATTTATCTTGCTTTACAACAAACGATGCTTCGTTCCGTTTCTCGGAAGGCATTTTCTGAGGAGTGCGAGGATGGATAGGGGGAAGGGGGGAGAGAAGAGAGGAGGAATCGCGTTTGCATCTGTCGGTCATGGACATGGAACTGCTCGTAGGCTAGATGACGCTTGTGCGGGGTAAGTTTTCCTTCATTTCATCAATGAAGCAGGGAAAGCTTTCTTTCCCGGAAAGTTTCACGGACCACGAGGTGGCGAGGGAAAGCACCATCCATCATTTTGCCATTTGTTCCATGCTTCGGTGGTGCGGCTCGTTCGTTTGTTTGTTTGTTTGTTCGCCTCCCCATGCTCGAGTGGTAGCATTTTCGGACTCGATTTAGCGACGCCTTCCGGACGTCGACGACATAAATGAAGCGCACTTCTCTCTGTTTTGTTCAAGCTTTCATTTGTATTTTCCACCATCCCATTTTTTTTTCCTACGGTTCCTTTCGTACATTCGCTCGGCGGTCGCCTCCTGGTTGCCTCTATCACTATCTCTAGCTGCTGATTTGATGACAGATGAATATGAAAGTGCATTTTTCGTACCGCTCTTCTCCGTCGTTTGTCCTTCGGTCACACAACCTCCGCCCGAATCGTGGGCAGCTACTACGACGATGCCCAAAATGTGGCTAGAACTGTGTGGTTTTTGCTTGAAACAGTGGATGCGAGTGTTTTGGGCCATCGTGATTTTCAAAGTGCGAGAGTGGACGTGAAAAAAGTAATGAATGTTTCGTCCTTTTGTTGCGCTGCTTAGTACGTGCTGCAAAAGCAAGGCCGCACTGGGGGCTTTGTTGTGATGACACTTCGCCACTCTCCATTCTACACTCTAGCCAGATTGTTTTGTTATGTGAGCGGTAGTAGTGCTGAAGAGCTGCTTTTTATTAGTGTTTCATATACTAATGCATTTTTGGGAAAATGATTTCGCAGTTTATTTTCTCTGCACCCGGCTCCGTAGTTTGTTTCTGCAGACACTAGAAAAAACATCGCAAATTTTGTTACTTTTTTGGATTTGAACCTGATACCTTGAGAGTGTCAGTACGGAACGCTTGCACTGAACTATACAATATGTTTAAAAAC
>JXXA01000103.1:0-15851 GCA_000956255.1 Anopheles punctulatus | reverse complement strand
AGGGGGTAATTCGGTTCTGTGCTTTTCAGTGCCCGTACTACTTCCGTCCTGTATGGCGTGGTGTGTGGTGGGTGTGTTTTTAAAAGCCTTTCGCTCGTAGCTCTTCGTGAACTCTCCTCGACGAACTCCTTGAAGTTGAAGTTTTCGTGGCTGCGGGAATGTATGTGTTGGGGGATAACATTATGCAATACAATACATGGACCTTGCGATTCCTTTTGCATACTATTCACACACTCTCTGTCTCTCTCTCTCTCTCTCTCTCTCGCTTTTGTCGGCGTCTCTTTTCGGCGAACAAATTTCGTGCGCCTATTCCTATAATATCCTGTTCCAAGCTTTTGTTAACAGCTGGAGGATTTCATGCACCTTGTACAGGCACCAGAGGCAGCGAGAGCTATTTATAGCACAGCACAGCCGTTCCACAGATCAACACGATATATTTTCACTGTTTCCTCTATGCCTGCTCGTTCGGTGAAGGGCGAAGAGGGCGGGGAGGGGGGGGGGTGTACGTCGCGTATGTGCTACTCTATTTCTCGAGCGCTGAGGCAAGTCCGTATCCTTCACCCTTTTTCTTCGGCTATTTTTGGCATCGGCAATCGAGCGTCCTAAAATTTCAGAATATGGAAGAACGAACTGGAAGGGCTTAGCAAAGGCAAAGGGTATCACAAGAAATACTATTTATTCACCTGATCTCGTCCATGGAGCCGAGGGGTGATATAATTAGGATTTTTTTTACCGAAACGAGAGCATTCTGACGCAGAATCTCTGCTAGGAAAATCACTGTAAGAATAATTTTAATACTTCTGCAACAATTTAAATTTCTGGTGCGGATAATCGATTTCCCAATCAGGATCAATACATGGAAACGATGCATTTGTGTTGAAAACATTCTGTTCTGGGTGTGTTTGTAATATGAATCACCCGGCCATGTTTGGTGAGTGGAGGAAGGGGGAGGGGGGGGGAGTTATAGCGGCAGCATTAATGTTATGAGCATCGCCAGTCAAATCAGGCCAGGCGTAAATATTCTATGCTTATAGCCTGGCCCGTCTGTTCGCAAGGGAGCGAAAGAGAGGAGAGGTTTTTAATTAAATCGCTTCGGAAAGTCGAATCTCGAAACGCCCAATTAAGGTTCGTCACCGAGGGGATGGGCTCGACGCACAGCAGGATTTTTCGGCGGATTTTTGGATTTGGAATTTGTTTCGTTCGGCTTTTTTGTTTAGCGTTTTTGTTCGCTTTGCTTCTAATCCAAACACACGCAGCCCGACTCCAAATGCATTTCGAAACGGAGGGAAAGCGGAATGAGAGGGAGGTTCGTTATTTCGATAATTACCTCTTCACCTAATCATGAAAACGCTCTTTAATGTAACGAGCACCGATGGTGGTTGTGTTTTGTGTGGTTGTGGGTGGTCAAAAATCTCAAAGGAGAGATTCGATTTTTATTTTTTTGTATGTGTGGTGTGTGTGTGTATGTGTGATGGAGCAAATTGATCTAATTTGGTTTGGGCAATTCATTTCGGCATAGCTTACAGCAGCAGCAACTGCAATCAGTTATTGCCATCCTCAACCGGATCCTCAACCGGAGGCGCCTGGTGTGGGGTGAAATTTTATTTGATTAATTTATCCGATGTGATATATCGCATCGGTTGCAGTGAATGGCACACGAATTACAGTGTGGGTTCGAATGGAATATACCTTGATTAATATTGAAACTGTTTTTTTTTCACCGAAATTATTGCAAAACATCCTTAATTAGGAAAACATAATTTCACACGAATGAATGATTCGTAAAGTTCCTTCATTCATTCGATAAAAAGATGCTCAAAACAAAATCCGGTTCAAATCCGCTGAACAATAAAGAAACTGGGACAAACATACAAAGGAGTGGATTTTTTCGTTCCACGTTCGTATTCCATTATTTTTTATTATTCCTTCCACGTTGAAGTTGATTTTCCCAGCTAGTACGGTCTGTCGAAATCGCCCTTTTCGTCATTAAAAGCATCGATGCGGAATGTGTGCGCTGTATCGACAGTCGCACACAAGACAACATCCCCATACCCTCGCACCCACCAACCGCCCTAATGAAAATTGATTTAAATGCGAACCATAAGGTAAATCATGATAATCGGTAATAATGTTGTTTGGACAGGCTACCAGCGAGGTTTTATTTTTCTCCTAGGCATTGTTGTTATTATACTGCGGGATGGGATTGGTATCGAGCTTGGCTTTGTCCTGCTCCGTGCTGTTTGTGCGATGGGCTCGCTTACTTCCGGCGTTGTTAATGTTGTTGCTCGTACTGCTTGATTTAAATGTAGCAGAACACACTTTAGTGAAATCATATAAAAGAATCTTTTTTCTCGATCTGACTTGGTAAAGGATCGGTTAAGAGTTGTTACAATTATTGTTACACGGTTTCTATTGTAACGAAATGGCTGCACTTGTAACTGATCGAAACATTCCTCTTCATGGTGGTTGTGGTAACAGAATCTCCCAAACAGAATATGTTTCTAGTTTTTAGCCACCCAGCGAGTTTGTAACGCTTCCAAACACCAGAGGCAGATACGCAATGCAACTTTGCGCCTCAAAACGCAACCGAGAAACCGATCCTCACTGACTGATCCACACCCACACAGTGAAAGCCATAATTAATTGTGAAAATGGCAGTAAACACTCCTTGTAAAAGGCGGAAATGCGTTTCAGTTGTTTCTACCCCTCCATCGGTGAAGGTGAAACGACAATCCAGGTGGGACCAACAAACAATACAGCAGTAGCAGGTCCATAAATCGTAATCGCAAACTGACCGAACCCGCAGCTCGATGTTAGGGTGTGTAGAGCACAGCGTGATGTGCTTCGCGGTGGGTGCGTAAGGAATTCTAGGCTCGCGCCTAGCCAGTCAGAATGGCATTCGCTACCGTTTTTGCAGTTTGAAGACCGGGAAAAGTTGGAGGAGGAAAAGTATGCTCCCACATTCACGTAGGCAAACCGAATCAAACCTCTCAATCATGGATGAACGAGCTCGATCAAAGTGGATATGGTTGGTATTCAGAGTCGAATTTACAGTATGCTTTAGGAGGGAGGGGGAAGGGGGCAGGTTGATCTTTTATTTTTAAAGCTCTGAACTGCGATCAGGGAGTGGCCAATGTAGTACGGGTGGAGGCGACGGAACTGTCAAGCTGAGAAAGCCAGTTAAAGTTTGACTGCTTAAAAAGAGCAATTTGTCGTTAATAATTTGTGATTTTTTTCCATTTCACCAGCAGGGCAGTGAGTGGTGTTTGATAGGTTTTTGGCCAACTGTTTTAATTAAATAAAATCATATTATCAGAAACTAATAAGTTATTATTGGGGAAAGGTATGCTTTCAGTATAATTAATGTATAAAGTGATTTATCAATCATTCGCCTGTATTCATAATATCTCAAAATTATCGAGCTGCTTTAGCTACTCATTCGTAATCAATTATTTTTATAATAACTTTATTTATCGAGTGGGCATAGGCCCACGCCAAATACTCAGGAAACAATTTTGCCAATAATATGGACAAGAAGGCACGTAGCATAAGAAATCAGAAGAAAATGTACTTCGTGAAACAAATTACATTCACATGCATAACTTTAAAAAATCAAACAATTATAAAATCTCAACTCATTGGCGCGAATCGCGCAAGCCATTACTGGCATCCTAACATGTGATGGCTGCAGGCAAAATGCTGTTGGTTGAATTAATCACACCTCATCTCATTTCGAGCCACCGAGCGCAAGCCCAAACCGTTCGGGGTAGTCGGGAAGGGGGCTGGCTGGCTGCCATCGGACACTGCACACTGACGTGACCCATTACGTTCGGGGTGCAATTAGCCTTAGCCGCAGGCTACCGCAGGGAGCGACGGGCCGTGACGCCATACGGCGAACCGGCGGCACATCAGCATTTGGGTCAGTCGGTACGGTTTTTGAACGGTAGCATTGGACGGAGGGGTTAGTCATGTGTTTTCCTGCCCAATTTGTGCCAATGTTTTATGGTCCCTTGCTCCTTTGTGTTTTTCGTTTTTTGGTTGTTCGGGATGAACGCGAAGCTTCACATCTTCCTTGGGAATGAAGATGGGGTTTAAACAATAAAAAAAAAAATGCTAAGAAAACCTTGCCATCCTCTATCGCTCGTGCATCAGCTTGCAGCATGTGCACACGATCGTTATTGTATGCTTTTGTGTGTGTGTGTGTGTTTTTGCCAAGAGAAAACTTGCATCGTTCGTGTGCAAACACACATACACTCACATAACAGCGTGACAACTAGGACGCGGACGGATTATCTAGCCAAATCGGGTGACCTAGATAACACTTCCTTCCCACTAAAACCCGAAGCGCCGCGCTGCGGCCCTTGTATAATGATCATTTCTTAACGGTCAATTCCACCGCGGGGTTTGGTTCCTCCTCGCATCCTTCGCATCCTCCAAGAGCGATACAATAGCAGACGAAATGCCAACACCAAGTTAGAGGAGTGGTGAGAAAGCGCTGGGACGAGGGAGAGGGTGAGAAGAAAAGAGAAACCATCAGATCAGCGAACGCATACAAATACATACGCTTTTTGGCAGAAGATTCTCGTATAGAACTATAAAATCCAACGAAATGACGGATCGTTTGCGCTTTTAAGCTCTAGCAAGTTTTGGTCCTTCGAGTCGGATTTTTGTACCGGACCGTGGTTTTGCGTCATCTGTGAAGCGTTTGGCGTGTGCTTTTGCGTATGTCACACTCGCCAGCCATCAAACATCTACAGACGGCAATAAAGTGCATCCGGATATAGATGCAATTTTATCCGGTGACAGCTTTGTACGTGTGAGTGTGTTTGAGTCGTTTCGGGATATTAGTGTCCTAGACAGCTTTTACGAGCCGATATCGTGGTTGGGCTGTACCCAGTGTTTGGGTAATGCGTTCTAATGACTCGGAAGGGGTCGTTTGGAAACCGAAGCAACTACGAGAAAACTACTTTGCGTCCCCCGTTTCGGAAGGGCGGCCCGTGCCGGAAGACGCCATGCCGCGCTGTTTGGGATGAATCGTGAAGCCGTCGTCTAAATTACCTGTCCGCAAGAAGAGGGGGCTGACCGCTCGTCTGACTTTCACCGCAACTCACTGGCTCTTGTCTGGGCCCAAGTACTGGCGTCAGGCCCCATTTCTCAACAAAATCTATCGGAGAAATGGTTGATGCCGAATTACACGGCGTTTTTTCGTTATCTCTGCGATAGATTATGATTTCGCATTTAAATAGGTAACCAATGGCTCAACAATAGTGGCTGCCGGTGGGGGTTGGTTTCCCACGGCGAATGGCTGCGGCGTCGCGCGTACGTTTTTTTTCCGATTTGTTTTCTTTTGTTCTGCGGCACACAGCAGACGGTTTTTTTTTGTGTTTTTGTTTGTTGCGTGATCCCGGTCGCCGGTTTTTGACGATGATGCAGCGAGTGCGGTTTGATGGGCGTTACAGAGTGGGGGGTGGAGGGGGCTGGGGCGCTGATCGCTGCTGAGTACTGGGCGCGTTGCGTTTTTTTTTTTGTTGGGGTTGATAGTTTTCAATGCACACTCCTTCGGACGGCGCGACGACACTCGCACGTCTCTTCGTTGTGCGTGTGCGTTGCTGCTCGCTAATCGGACGTGCTTTCGGGCGACCAAAGCACGGTGTGGCTCACGACTTCTGTCGTGCTTTCCTTTCTTTTTTTTTTCCTTTCTTTGTAAGCTTTCTGGTTGCACTTTAACAATAAACGCACAGCACACAAACACTCGCACGCACACAGCGCGACATCGTGGCGAACACTTTTCAATGAACCACTTAAAGCGATACACAACCGCACACCGCACTAGTCGCTTTGGCGCCGCCTAGAAAGGTTCATCTAGCGTGCTGGTGCGCCGCCGGGCACAGTGGCAACTTATTCGACACTGCTGCTGCTGGTGCTGCTGCTGCTGGAAACATTTGTACCGTGTGTATGTGCTGCTCGGTGCTGCTCGTTCTGCGGAATGTCAGGTGGGAACGCGCACAGCGAGAGCGAGTGGGAATGAATGAGAGGTGGATAGCGTAAGAGAGTGAAACGAGATGAAATTTGAGGCTAAGCGTTAAAGAGGCTGGCCTGGCTGCGGCCAGCGCAGACACCAACACTCCTGCACACAGACACAGTCACACACACACACACACACGCGCGCGAGGTGATCCCTTTTTGGGGGATTTTTTATTTGCCACGGTTTCTTTCGCCCTTTGTTGCACACTGCACTGTTTGCGCTCAGACACACGCAGCCACGAGCAGAGTGTCGTGAGGACCCTGCTGCAGTTGTTGTGTAGTGCTTCCTAGCCAAATCAGTCCGAGAGCCACTCGTGTAAGTGGCGATCAGTTGGCGACCGACACCGACCAGCACCGACCGTACCTAACCAAAACCAAACCAAGCTCCTTCCGGTGAAAGCGTAGTAACACTTCTGGACCGACTTTAGTCGAGTGTGGCATCGTGCCGTCACTTCCACCTGAATCCGGTCCGACGATCGATAAGGAGAGGACGAGCGAGAGAAAGAGAGCGGTGTCGCGCTCTGAGTGAGAGTTTCACGTGCGGCGATGCAATACACGGACACATCGAACGAGGTGGAGTGCTCTGCAGGCGGATGAGAGAAAGGCAAGAAGCGAACGAGCGAGAAAGAAACGGCAAAGCGCCGTTGTAGCATCATCCACTACCACTACTTCACCAAGCACAATGTTTCCCTCTAACGCTCTCTCTCTCTCGCGCGCGCGCGCCTCCTTTCTATCTCTCTCTCTCTCTCCCTTTCGTTCTCCATTTCTCGCCGTCTCTTTCGATTCCCAACCTAGTGTGCGCTCTCCACCGTAGTACAGCTTCTGCACTTGCTGATGTGCGTGATAACACACCTGACCCAATACAGTTTGTTCGGAGACCGCATCCATATGGGATGAGGCTTCTTCCCTTCTCCCCAAATGCTCACCCCCTCCCGGAGGACATACGACACAACGTTGCGTGGATGCTGGCGCGACATCCACTCTCATCGACACGTCGCGGAGCCACCGAGGCAGTTTAGCGCTCGGGAAGGCTCCGGTAAGTCTGTGAAAAATGGCCTGGTGCCTAGTGGACAACTAGCCACTTTTTCCCGGCGTAGCTGCTGCTGTTGTTGTTGTGTGTAGCATCCGCTTACAGGCTCGTGACAGATGTGCGATGGCGGAAGTTTCAGACAAATTGGGATTTTTTCCCTCGTCTTGAAATCCGGCACTGCGGCAGTGTTTATGGATATACTCTTTCTCTTCCAACCAGAGGGCACACTTTCCACAAGCAACCCATTGGTGTTGAATAATGAAAAGAAGGAAAAAAAAAGCACAACACACAGGCGCAGTCTAAAGGACTTTTGTGGGAGAAACCCATCAGTGCCGTCCGCTTGTCTAGTGAGTTTCCGCTCGGGTCGTTTGGAACTGTGAAGGCTGCGGTATGTCCTTCATTCTCCCGACTGCACTCTGCGAGTCAACTCCTTGCCATCCAGCCGGTGTACTGTATCGAGGACACACCGAAGGTTGAACCCTAACGCACGCACGCACAAAGCACTCACACATACATACACACATACACGGGCAGGTAAGTGTCCGGTAGAGGTCCACCAAGAAGCTTTACAGCGTGCACGAGAAAGGTCAGAGAGTCTTGGATGCTTGGACGGATCCGTCCGAGAGGAGCGTGAGAGCGTGACGTTTCTCTCGTGGCGAGTTGGCCGGAGTTGGCCCGGAAGGCAAAAGGCTTGCACGTTGTGCACAGAAAACGGGCTCCTACGCGCTAAATCTGGCCGTGCCGACGTTCGCAGGCATTGCGGAATTTCGCACGCCATAGTGCCTGTCAACGGCGAGCTGTCGACGAATGATCTTGTTTTTTTTTTCATTTTTTTTAATTGCGATTAATACGGGTACGTACGAGAGAGGGCATCCCTCTACGTACAGGGTGCCACTGAAGTACACACGCACACAGGCACACAGCAAACAAATACACGCACACAGACGCAGGAGTAGACGAGCAGCGCACGGGCGATGGTATTGGATGGTATATTTTTTTGTTCCCCTTCCCGAGATCGGTACGTATCAAAACTGACAACGCCTGGAACGCCTCGGAAGGCTCTGCCTGCTGCAGCGTGCAGCTGTGTGCCTCGAGTGCCCAAAAAGCCCCGACAGCCCGCAGTCGTGCACCGTGCGCTTTGTTATTGTTGCTCTTGTCACGCGCGCGCTCCATGTCGCTGGCACAAGCCGAGACGTTTAAATTTTCTGCAGCCTCCAGCAGCCCACCGTGCTGAGAGATGTGCCTCAGTTGCGCTCTCGTCGCGTTTTACACGGCAGTACTGAGCCCGCTCTCCCGTTCCGTGCGAGCACGCACGCCAACTGGATGCAGAAAGCCCCCAAAACAGCCAGCCTTTACCCAAGCCCAGACAAAAAACATATTCACCATTGCGGGCAACAGCGGGTGCTGCTGCGCCATAATTATGGCGACTTTAGGCAGCGGCACCAGCACACCTCCCGATGAGGTTGGGGATGTTCACCGTAGTGAGCGTCGATAGTTGCTGCTGCTCGAGCGCTCTCGTCTCTTCGCTGGTGTGTTGTTTACATGACGAACTCGCTCGGTGAGATTCGCCCGTACCAACGACTGCGTGCAAAGGTGGCAGCAAACGAAGCGTTTTGCGGAGCTAATCAAACGTCCATCGGCGGTCAAGAGGCGATGGTTAAGTCGTGAAACGTGAGACGTTCTAGTAGTTAGCAATAACTAGCTGGAAAGCGCAGACAAAAGCGTCTCTTATTGGCTATTGGCTGGAAGGAGCTTACACGGTTCGCTTGTTCGACTTTACATTTAAAGACATAAAAAAAAAAACATTCGGACAAGGATGCGGCAGGGTTCGGTAGCTGCTCGGTACAAACGTCAGCTATACATGCGTATGCAAGAAGCATGAAGCATATTGAAACATGCATACAACAATGAGAGCACACTACGTATCCCATTTTCGAGCATGCCTTTGAAGACATCCTCTAAAACACGCTTCAAACGAGCAGCTGTCGTACATGTTTTTGGAAGCAGAAAGAAGGCAAGCTCGCTGTACCGATGCCACTGTTTGTCTCTCGCTCCCGCTGTCTCTCTTGCTGGATCGTTAGTTTAAATAAAAGCGAAGGAGAGGCTCGTTAATCGGTATTGATTAAGACGAGCTGGCACCAACAAACAAGTGAACAGGAGGAAGAGCTACCGAGCACTGGTCCAGTGGATTCTGCAGGGCGCTCTTTCAATGTCTCCACCTCATTAGCTCTTTTGCTCGCTGAAGAGCACCTGTGCAGATAGCTTAAATCTTTTCCGGGTTTGCACCATTTGTGTTGGCCTTTTGTAGCATGTCCTCTTGGGCCTCCAAACCATATTACTTCTACCGCAACCATCACACGCCACTTGGAACGTATCGGAAATTCTAGTTACCCTGCGTATACGTGCGAAGGAACGTGCGTTTTTTTTTTTGTTATTCTCGTCATCGTTTGTGAGCACATTAATGAAAGTTTTAGTTTCCTCGTCATGCCGGGCTCGTCTTGGAGCGGCCACTGCTGCCACGCTCATTGCCATAAACATCGGCCCGTTGGAAGCCCGCGTCAGTCACGTGTTTGACGACTCCGTCAGGTTTGTTGCGGGAAGCTTTTATTTCCTCCTGATTGATCAAGCATCGATCAAGCGTGGAACCGTTCCGTGGTGTTAGCGGGAGGGGTGGTAGTACGAGCTGCGTCCCATTGTACCTCTTGCTACAGACGTGTGTTAGCGTGTTGGTCGTTTTGTTCTTCTTCATCCGGGTTGATTATGGACCGGGTGTGAGAATGAAAGCGAGCGAAAAGTTTACGGTACGCATCCCTTTTTTCCTGCTCGCTCGGTTCGTTGGGCACGAGTTGGCGCTGGTCGACAGGCATGTTGCCGTGCGTGCGCGACGGTGTTGCGTGATTGCAGATAATAATAAAAAAGGCCAGGTTCAGGTTGGCCAGTCGCCTACAAAACAAACCACCCACGAACAGGATTCCACCCGCATATCCTGTTTGAACCGTTGCTAGATTGTTGCTTCGATTCGTGGTGGGAATCGGGGTTTTTTTTTTGCATCGAAATAGTGGACCGAAAACGGATGGCACACAAGACACGCGTCTCGTGGTCGGCGGTAATCGCGAGTTCCGCAAGCACGTCTACGCGCCGACAATGGGGCGTTCCATTGTGTGCACTTGAGCCCCTCGTTGGGAGCGGTTTACGAAACGGAAGCGACAAGCAAGGCCTGAGGTGGAGGAGAAAAACATAACGAGCACTCCAGAAATTGCAAAGGTAAGCTCAAACGGCCGCGCTTGAGTGGTGGCCCTTTTCCAACCTTCATGCCGCGCCACCGCCACCACCACCGCCACCTCCGGCTGGGTTCTCCGTTGTACACGCTTTCGGGGTTGTTTTTCCTCCTACTCATTAACGGTGGTTCCGGTCATTTTATTTATTATTTTTTGTTATGGGGAAGGAAAGGATTATTTGAAACCTTCATTCAGATTAAAAGAGTGAGAGAAAGAGAGAGATAGAACATTTTAGAACGTAAGAAAGTAAAAGTCATTGGATGCCTATATTTTGTGTCATTTTGTTTGATTTTCCACCTTAAACAGATAAAGTGGAATAATTAACGACAAAATAATCGCCAAAAAGACGCATAAAATCTCAACTCTGCACAGTCAGACAGCGATGTTTCATTCTTTTGTGTGTTGTTTAGGAGACCCAATTTTTATACAAATGGGACATGTGAAAAAATAACACTCAAATAAACTAAAACTCATCCTTAGCAGTAGATCGTTTCGGCAGAGAGCGTAAGCGAACGTGAGCAAATAGTGACGCAGTGCAGGAGTGTAGTAGGTTTTTTCGGGGCAGATTGAAGTGTACCACGGCGCGAGCGAGAAGGCAAGAGAATGAAGCAGAACGGGAGCGTGTGCACACACGAGAGGAGGAGAGAGCGAGAGAAAGAACAAGAGAGAAACGTATGAAATATGAGTGTCCGCGAGTGAAACCGAAATTTTGATTACAAAAATCTAAAATCCCTCGGGGCCTTCTTGTGGAGAGTTTGGTTCGAAGAAATGTGCTTGGGAAATTTGCGTGGCCAGTTCTAATCCTTCTGTCAGGGATTTTATCTATATTTACGCTTGCAGCGATCGGATAGGTAGAAAAGAACTAAATAATCTTTCCCTAATTGGGGTTTGCCCTTGCCAGCATTCCGACAGCAGAAGCAGAAACTGAACATGAAAACACACGGAAAGAGAATCCGTTTTAGTGTCCATGCTCATCACTATCTGTGTGGCATGTTATCACTCGTTCTCTCGGCAGCAAATAAAGCTCTCTCTCCTACTCATTCTCCTTCTCTCTGAAATTGCTATTCTCCTACGTGTCGTGTACTGCACCTGCAAGTAGTGAATCCTCGCTTTTTGCTCTGAATTGCTCTCGTGCAAGGAACGCGACGGATGGAAAACGATGTAGTGGGCAGGGGGAGAAACAGGTCGGCGTGCAAATTTTCTCGCAATATCGCTCAGCATCGCAGCATCGCGCAGCAAACGAATACAATAAAATAATTCTGTAGAATGCTGCGCGAGTGTGAAATGATTTTTAATCTCGAATGTGGATTTTTGTTTCTCACCGTTTTCAAGGAGGGGATGGCGGCGATACCATCTGGATTTTGCTCGAAAGCATATATCAGAATTGAAACCGCACCGGATGATCTTCGAGCCTGTCCGAATTGTTCGAGATGTGTTATTTTGAACTTGTTGTGTATAAAACAATGTAATAACCACAAGAGGTCCGGAATATGATCAGACACACATAATGCTCGGGAAAAGTGTGATTCAGTGAACCTGGTCGATGTCAATATGGTTTGAATATTAGCAGTCAAAATGATACAATAATTTGGAAAAAAATCGATACCCATTTTTGGGGTAAAAAACGGCACACTGTTTCTTCACAAGTTAAGAACATTGAGAGGTTCGAGTCGAATCGATTTCTACCTCTCGCCCTAGCCTTTGTAGCCCCCGGGCACAGGGACGATTTTTGCACGTTCGCAACGGCTCCGGATAAACGGTCGAGCGTGCTCTTACTTCTCTCTTTAACGCTATCTTTCTCTCTATGCTTCCTTCTCTCTTTCACTCTTGGCCATTCTATGGCCCGAGTATCTATACTTTGTGTGAAACTGATACAAAACCATATGTAGCGCGTGCTTGCGACTTGGATGGAGGCGCCTGGTGTCGGATAGAAAAAATAACTTAAAATAACCCTCACTTTAGGCCCAACCGGTCACCGCTGGATAAATCCAATCCGATGCGTGTGTGTGTATAGAAAATTCTCCCAATTCCACTACCCTGCACCCCGATCGATACAGCGCATCTCGATTTTGTGCATTTTTAGAACATTTTTAGTAGTTTCCAGAGGCAGATTCACATGGAGGCGCCTGGTGCGCCGAAAAATCGTTGGCACTAATGGTCGCTGGTGGCGGTTGGGATCGGGTCCGGTCGTGTCGATCGTGAGTTTGATTGAAGCAGTATCGCTACACACAAAGATGGCTACCGGTCCGTTGCGTTGAGCGTGTGTGCGAGGGAATTTCTTTTGATTGTAGAACGAAGGGTCGGGTTTGGTTTTCGGTCGCTGAGATATTTTTTCTTCTTTTCACTTTGCACACTTTTGCACACATACATACACACACTAACTCAAACAGACACACATGGATCCATGTATGCAAAGGCACAGAAATATACGCGCACACCGACAGTTCAACGTTGCGTCCTGATGCACACTGTACACGATTTTCGCTGTATGTTTATCTATACGATGCTTTCCGTTTGCTTCATACAGACACAACACACACACACACACACAAACATACACAAACGGACACTTTAGGCGTTCGAGGCGTTCCGCAAAACAAAACTCGAGAGGAGTTGACAGGAGAACGGATTGCGAAAATGTAAAGTCTGGTCGGTGCTTCAATGCTTTCAAGTTTTGCCGTTTTTTAGTGTTTGTCTTGAGGTATACCTTTTAATGAAATCCTTTTTTCCCGGACAAATATCTACTACTACTCAAACATACACATTCAAAGTACATAAACTCTCAAAACGCAGAAACAAATTGTTAAGAAAAAAAAAACTTCAAACTTTGTACTCATATTTGTATGTGTCTGTTTCTGTACTTATGTGTGCATGTAATTCAGGTTGATTGTTGTTGAAACCACCCTCAAATGTGTGCCTACACTCACTCGCCACCAGAATGGAAAAAGATGCTGGGATGTGTTGAGCAATCGATAAATCCCTCGTTTTAATGCGTAAGATTTAATAAAAAATCAACAATAACGATAAACGTTGCACATTTTATTCTATTTGCTACAGAACCAAAAAAAGGGGCGGATTAAAAGGTGGTGAATACGCTTAATAATCAGCACACGTACACAAAAACACACACACACACACACACACACACACAATAACACACATTTAAATACAGAATTGTAGACACATACATTGCGCCTGTGTGTTTGTGTGTGTGTGCGCGCGCGCACACGTTCTTCCTCACGGACGCATGCATCACACGTACGCAGGAACGCACGCATGGCGTTCAAAAAATCGCGTTTGCGAATTTGATTATCAATTGCTCCCCCCAAAACGAATTCGTGAAGCAACTTAGTGCACACACTGCGAACTTGCAGACACGGGCACACCGACAACCACGCACGCCCTTGTCGGTTTAGTTCTGATTTATACGAGTTTCTTTTTTTTTGGAAATAGGATTGTTTTAAATCTTAGCAAATTTTGGAAAACTTCTCAAACTTTAGGGAGAAATATCCTCGAACACATGGAGGAAGTGCTCAAACACACACACACACACAGAGTAAAGTGAATAAACGTTTGCAAAACTGACCCGCATACACACACGCAAAAACAGACATACACAAAGAGGCGCGCACGAGCGCACACGCAAAATTTCGTGACTTCCCCCTGTTGCAAGTTTTCAGCTGCAAAGCTGAATGGTTTCAAACGCAAACTCAAAATTAATTCCGGATTTGTTTTTTTTCCTCAAAAAAGCATTTCGTTTGTTTGATGGTAGATTTTGACGACGAAGATCCGTGATCTTTTACTTGTAAGCCCTGCCTGCCGAGTCTGTATGTGTGTTGATGCCAAAGGAGGCAGCACGGTGGCACGATTCAAGATTTCCGCGTTGCTTTGATGCTGTACGGGGCGGTGCTCGCCGAGGGCACCGTCGCGGACACGCAGTGTTCAAACAATTTACATGTATAGATATATTTAAAATGAAGAATAAAAAACTTTCGAATCACGCACAATCACGCACGCACGATACGGTCACAACCGACGAACCGACGAAAAACGGTCGACGAAACGGTCACTCTGCTGCCTGCTGAGGGCGCACCGACGAGCGCATCGAGAGTGAACGTTAGGCCGGAGGGAGAGACGAAGGCCGATTGGCCGCCAACTTTCTCGCCAGTGCCCGTTTTTGCACGCACGCAGAGGCAGGTTTTTTTTGAGTCTTCGGGCTGCTACAAACACTCGCACACGCTCGCGCCTACAGAGCAGCGAAGGGGCCGAAACACATGCACCGGGCGACTCACGCGCACTGCACACCAGCAGGGTTCGCACCGAAACCAAGCACGCTATCTCTGTGTATGTGTGTGTGTGTTTGCGAGAGAGGCCGAGCGAGTGAGAGAGAGAGAGAGGGGTGTGGTACGCAGGTGGTAGCGCGCAAATAAAAAAAAAACGGCGACGCGACAAATGCTACCGTCGTCTTTCGCTGGTGACGAGTATTTTCAGACTTGCTTGGATCACCCTCTGCGCGCTTTTCACCCTCCGGGGCCGTTCATATAGGCGTGTGTCTGTGTCTGTGCGCTCGTTTTCGCCTTGTCTCGCTCTCTCTCTTTTTCTGTCTCTCACACACATAAACTTATAAACTCTGATCGAAAGTCTCAAAATGCTTCGAAACGAAGAGCGAAGGTAAGCGCTTTTTGGAGCTCTTTCTCTTTTTATCTTGTACTCTTTCTTTCTCTCTTTCTCTCTCTCTCTCTGTATTTCTCTCCATCTCTGTGTTATTTTACTGTTTAGTATTCTTGCATATTATCTGCTAGAAACATAAAACGGATAGTGTTTTTGAGTTTTTTCCCACCTGAAGCAAATCATCTAGCTCTACCTATGTGCAGAAGAAAGCAAACTTTCTGTGCTGCCCGTAAAAACAAAGTTTTGAAATGCTCCTGGCTAGTGTGGGAATTTATTGGTGATCTCTCGTACGCCAGAGCGTGCGTTTGAAATGTGCGTGAAGTCATGCTGAATAACAGAGCGAGAGAAAGAGCGTAAGAGAAAGCGAGAAAAGATGCTTGAGAGCGAGATAAATGGAAAACCCCTTGCCGTAGGATTGCAGGAAACGAAGAAAGGAGTGTGCTTTCTGCACGCGCCTGTGTGTATGTGTGTGTTTGTGTGTTTGTGAGTGGGGGGAAAATCCCTTACATTTGGAAAAAGCGGACTGGATGCGCATGCGTTACTTTGTTTATCGTTACTGATGCTGTTGTTTAGTGTGTCGTCGTCGCTGCTGCTGCTGTGAATGTTATTTTTCATGCATTTTTTCTCCTCAACCATTTTCCCACTCGCGTAGCGTTCGTATGCTGCAGAATGTTCACGTAAAACCGAAGATGCCGGCTGCTGTGGCTGTGTTGTGTGATTGTGTGATTGGCTGTCGATTTTAATGCTTTACTTTACTACGACTTTTTCTAAAACTCGTCGTTAAAAGTAAAAAAAAAGCAAAAATAAACAATAGAGAGAAAACCCGAAAAGGAAAGAAGCAAATAAAA
>JXXA01000098.1:0-22559 GCA_000956255.1 Anopheles punctulatus | reverse complement strand
CTGTCATATTGGCAATAATTTTAACGTTTTCCGTGTTTATAGTTTTCTTATATAGCTAGTCATGTTTTTTGATTGCACGCAACACTGTTCAACCAGTTGTCATTTTGCGAGAGTTTTGCAATTTAATTTTTCTAAATTCGTTTTGTTTGCTACAACCATACATATAAAAATAACCATTGTGTTGTGGATAAGAGTTTTTGTTCCTTGGGGGCTTCTCCTGTGATAGCACGGCAATTGAGGTAGACCTCTCTCGCTACAGCGCAAGTCAATAATATATGTCTGCTGCAATGATAAATATTTAATATTAAATAAGAATAATAAACATAGTCACATTTTTGATGTGCTCAAATGTAACAAATGTAACAAATAGTAATAATACCGTGCATCTTTTGATAAACCACCGCTTTAACAGTTGAATGTGCTTTCTCAGTGTGCATTGCTTAATTGGAGGAGTATAGTTATTGATTTATTAATTATGAAATTATTATTAATAACATTATTTATTTGTTATTAGTTGTCGGCAATTGTCCCAAGGGCTTTACAAATCAAATACTGTGGACAATTAAACAAGAAAAAAATAATAAAACAAGGGGGTAAGGCATATAGCAGACGGAAACGGAAACAAGTTATAGAGATGTCATAGTCAAACAAATTACTTAAAGAGTGTAAATTACTTGAAGTAGAGTACATGAGTAAAGAGTAAATTCATAAATCAGTCACTCAACAAATCACTTACACTTAAAATTTGATAACACGCCCAGCCAAGGATCGCTGAGGGAAAACCATGTGCAAAACGCAATGGCACGACAAAAGGAGGACGAACTCGCAAACGGTGGGACGTGGTTTGGAAGGGGATGGCCGCCAAAAGATAGGGGAGTCAATATTAATAGAAGCATGTTCGCGATTCATAACTTGCGAGCCCGGGGCGTTCCGTTGGTGTAGTGGTAGCGGCGCCGGTCTTTACACGACAGGACCGGTACCATGATCCCATTCGGACCATCTCCCTATAGCGAGGAGGAACTTACTAGTTATTTAGGTAAAAATTAGTCTAGAAAACCGGTAAAACGGCAGGCATATGACTTCGGTCGTTGCGCCAAAATAGAAGAAGAAGAACTTGTGAGCAAGAGTATGACGTTCTTTGAGGCTAGCCAAACCCAACAGTCGACATTCTGCTGGAAAAAGAGGTAAACGATGTTGTGATCGTTTAGGAATCATTAGTTTACTGCTAGTGCTACGATATTCGTCAACATAATGTTCGATAGAAATTGCGTGATTGGAAAGCACGTAAAAAAAATATTTATTTTTGAAGTCTTACTTAAAGTTTTTTAAGTGCAGGATTTGTGGATTTGTTTTTAATTATTGGCTCAACAAACAGCAATGACTTATGATGCGTAAAGAAGTATCATATGAAAGTATCATGTTTGCGTCGAGATAGTTACAATTTACTGTGCTATGCGCACACGCATTTCTACTGCGCTCTTCGCAATGCGCACTGCGCATGCTCTTTAAATCGTTAGTGTTCCATTTTTACACCCTCATTGTTCCATTAACATGTACAACTAAATCTTAAAGCCGCTCAATGTATAAAAATTTACTGCTTTATTTGCTCCTTAATTTAGTATATTTCTCACTCAAATTGAATGATAATTTTCTAGTAAAGCATTTAACGTTGAGTACTTACATTATCGGTCCAATATTGCGTTATGGGAGAGAGAGACAAACATCAAAGAGAGAGAGAGAGAGAGAGAGAGAGAGAGAGAGAGAGAGAGAGAGAGAGAGAGAGAGAGAGAGAGAGAGAGAGAGAGAGAGAGGAACAATTTGCAGGAAGTATAAGCAATATTAGCGATTATGTAAAACGCTGTATATAAAGCCGCGAATCGAATTTTGAAATCAAATAAAATACAATGATGCAATTTGAGTGCGCTACTGTCATAGTCATCATTTAAAATATAAAATAGACCATCCGTCTATAATAATAATTCAACAAGCCATACGTTAACTACGTTAATAATAATAATTCAACAAGCCATAGGTTAACACGTTCCTTACCGTACTCTAGCATCCTCATCCAGATTTTTACAGGGGTAAAATGGCATGGAAAAATACGCACTACGCTTTAACATTATCGGAAATTTGATTCAAGTACCACCGCACCTCAAGCAGGCATTCGTCAGTGAGCGTCACAGAAAGCCGTAGCAGCATTCAGTGATCGTTTGCTCTGATAATCGGATCTGGATCTGCATGAGATCGGACACAACCGCGTATGAAGCGATTCTGCCATGAACAAAGCGACCTGGTAATTGGAGCCACAATCATCATCATGTCAGAACACTGTAGAAGTAGAAAAAGAAGAAGAGAAGTATGTTTATTGTAATCAAACAAGCAATAAATCATTATTTTGTAATTGATAAATACATTGTAGGTTCTTTATAACGCTGTTTTTTTATTCCTCATTTTGGTTCATTATTTCACGTCGGATATAGTTGAGCACATCACAGGATCGTTTTTGCTAGTTTCCGTCCGCCCATGTGAATGTGTTGGCAGTAATGTTCAATATCCTTCTTTATTTACGTTATCGCGTATATAACCGAACCTGGACACGAATTATACACAAGTTTACGGCTTTTTCTTCCATAGTCGAGGGTAGGCAACATAATCTTTGCACCCGAAAACCCATTTCTTGCGTTTGATCTGGTGTCTGTAGCGTGGATGAGCGTGAGGGTTCGACAATGACTATATTTGTATGAATGAGCTTTTATTACGAACACAGCACTGCAGACGTAAAGGCTGCAAATATTCTACGTGATGCTTTGGTTTTTTAATCACTCGGATGATACGGCGCTGATCGAAGAGGTTGTGGCGCGGTTGGTTGTTTCAATGTTTGCCGTGACTTGTTTATAATATTGTGCTTCATTGACATTTTCTAACTGTACGGTTGACTAGCTGCAATCTAGTTTTGTATATTCTAAAAACATTTTTTTTATATTTTCTTTACACCCCGGGAAAGCCTTTGTCTTCTAGTAGTGCAAAACAAAAGTTTTCAAAGGTTAGAATTTTGTCAGCTAAACTGAGAGTCGGACATATATTGTTCATTTAAATAAAAAATGGCATTACAAGTAAACTTGTAGAAATCTTCTTATGTTAAAGCATTGAGGAATCTTTGATACTGCATGCTAATTCATCGCATAGTCTTTTGATCAAAAAAGGATTTTTTTTAAAGCGTCTATCGAGTCTGTACCTTTGCGGAAGATTGGTGTTATTATCGTGATGGTTCCGGAATTTCAATATGTTGTTTACGGTTGCGGTTGCAGTTCTGCTAGTCGCAACATTCTAACCATGCTTCTGGTGATATTCGAGAGGTAACAATCATAATACAACGGAAAGCATCTGTGTTTATACAATTTCATCTAATCGTTCTGCAAAATGACTAGGAGGTGATTTGTTTGTTTGCGGTACAACCGGTACATGGTAGTGGTGTACAAATGGTTGAGATGCTGGGGTAAACGACAGGGTAAATTCTTTCGGTACAAGCTCGCTTACAAGTTTTGTATTGTATGCAATCAACAGAAAAACGGTCTTTTCCGTCAGTCTTTGCAGATTGGGGAAGTTAGCAAATCAACCTGTTTTTAGAGCACTGCTGTTAGCTATTCGATATAATCAAGCTATTTTTACCAATATTGACACATTTTTTAAGAAAGTATAGAATTATGATGTAAAAATAAGGCTAAACTAAAAAATATATTGTTTCACATAAATAAATCCATAAGCTTTTGTAGTTAACATATTTATAGAAAAGAAGAGTAACACTACTCAGTAATCTGACAATATTTAGCGTGTGAAACCAGGCATAAAATGCATTGTTTTCACATTGCAAACTTATTGGACTTATTGGACTTATTTAACCATAATATACGATAGAATCCGAAAGAATACGAAAAGATCAAATTATCTACTTTCTTTTCGCATTAAAACGGCTCTAAACCATTTCAAAAACGTTAAATTTCACCTTGTACCTTGTAATTCTTTTTTTCTTTTCCGTTTTGAATGACACATATGTTGCATAGTAAGATAAAAAAAGCTATATCATTGTTTTAATTGAACAATTGCATCGGACCATGCAAGGGAAATTCTTAAACGCGAGCATGTAGAAATAACGTGCTTCGAGTGATTATAATCACACTTATATTTTAAAAAAAATCCCACGTTTGGAAGTTCCCTCATGAGAAGACAAATCATCGGCTGGTGCAATTCTATTAAACACCTAGAATACATTGCAAATGTGTGTGCGCAGATTTGCGTGTGTAAACAACGATCTGCAACGAGGCTCACGAGAGGTAAATTAGTAAGCGTATAAAACACCACTGCACCCGATCAGTTCGAAGCGGCACAGATATGGATGGAAAATTGACGCTGTCCGCAGCATAAATATAAAAGGGCTCTGCAAAGGACGGTAGTACAGTCGCGATAGTGTAACAGTAAAGAACGGTCAGAGTGCGGTTTTTGCGAGTAGAAATTGTTAATCAAAGTGTGAACATTGTATGAACGTGTCTGTTGTAAGAGCCCCATTCAACATGGTGAATGAAAAGGTGAGTTCCAAACGATACCGTAACAAGTGACAAGAGTTCGTAGTGAAATTAATTGCTCAGGTCATCAGCAACATACAACCGCGGTAAATCCATCGTCGAAGTGTGATATTGGTCGTTGACTAGAGAATGCAAAATGTTTCGACATCATCGTCATAATGGATCGAATGTTGAGTTTCATAATTTGTTTAATAGCAGATGTGGCAAAGATTGAGCAGAAATTTGCAACAGGTTTGAGTTTCGCTAGCCAAGACTTACTCAGACGTCATAATGCAACAGTTGCGATGGTACATTGATTTACTGATACAAACGGTTGATTACATTTATTTTATTTACTTTGCAGAAGCTAACACGAGTCGAACGTCAATTGATATTGATTTCTTTATGCTAACGAAGAGATTTACAAGATTGCTCAAACGGTGTTTTTGATTTCAAACAATAAACAACCGTGCATTTTTTCCAATCCATTTGATTACAATCAAATATGTTAGATTGCTGTTTACTAATGATTGCTAATGATAATGATGTGTTCCATGGGCTTGGGATTGAAATAAAAAAAATCCTACTTCATATATTTTCTAATGCTATATTTTTTTTTTAGTATGAACGCATTCTCGACCATTGCGTACTCGTACCCTGACGTCCCAAGAGTCTGACGTGTACGGGCAATTATGTAAAACGATTCGATACCAAGTTCACGGTATCGCAGTGAGTAAATCCTCAGCTAATGCAGTTGGCGTCGGTGACGCCTAGCAGAAGATACACCTCTGAAATACGGAATACAGAAGGATGAGACGGTTGTTATCAATTATTCCAGAGCCTTCGGGTGGGGTATGAGCAACGTGTTTGAATTCCCTGTTCAGTTAAACTCATTCGCAAAGGATCAAAGTGCGCGTTTTTTTGTTTTTGTAATTCAAGATAACTGTATACAATTTCACTGGTTGTAATCGTGATTCGGTATGCACCGCGTTTTGCCCCTCGTGGTCAGATGATGCATCTAGAAGTAGCATACAATGAGTGTGAATGTTTTGTTACCGGAACTAATGTAGCATAGTACAATATTGTTCGGGGAAATGGTAACGATTTGTCGAGACGTGCTGCCCCGCTTATCAGTAAATCCGGTTATGCTACCTGATACATAGCAACAGAAGCAATGCATAATCTGTCGGCGTTTTGATTGCTGTTAGTTGAGAACCGATAAGCTAATAAGCAGTGTGCCTAACGAGTAATCGGTTAATTTTGTCGGTTCACGTTGCTTCCAGCGTGTCTACCGGTACGGTTATTGTTGCTATCCATTGATGGCGAATTGGTGTACACGCACGTTATACAAAATGATCGAACCATGAGAACCGCTCACGGATTGTGTACTGCTGTGCTTCCTGTTTTACCGTCCACACGGATTCATTCTTTTAGTTCTACTTATCAGCTCTTCTTTGCCTGTGCTACTAACCGAACGATTAAAAAAGTGGTATGCACGGTTTACGCGCACCACGGAATGGGAGCAAACACCATGTAGGCTAATAGCTACCGTAACACAGTCTGTGCATCTATCGTGATTGGACCTTGAAAACACAAAGAACACGGAAGAATGCAATCCGTTCAGGAAACGGTAGGGCTCAGTCGACGCGTAAGTTCGTTATGCTGTAGCTCTTATAATGCGTCTTTTAAAGAAAAATGTGTTGCATTTGATACATAAACGTGTTTGAGCAACGTGAACATTTTATGCGATATGATCAGATGATGTGTGCACGATGAATGTAGTTGGTTTACCATTTCTTTACTATTGCATACCAGATTAAGAGGTCTGACCACATTTTTTATCCGTTTATTCCTATCGACACAACAATGAAATCCGCAAAATGCGTATCGTTGCAAGAATGATGAAGCGTTGATGGATGATAGTAAGAATTAGAATAAGCAGAGAGATACAGGGAGAGTAAGATTGAACGATAGTGTAATTATGTGAGCTTTAGATATGGGTGAATATGTGTTGGCTAATGGAGTTGTATTTTGATTGGTTCCTTTCTTTCTAGACCACAAAAAGCTACTGCGTGATTGGTGCAGGTACCGCGGGACTATGTGCGGCCCGTCACGCGTTACAGGCAGGGGGATCGGTCACCGTATTCGAGATGGGCAAACAACTCGGCGGAACCTGGGTGTTTAATGAGCAGACGGGCAAAAATGAATATGGCATTGACGTGCATTCTAGCATGTACAAAGGTCTGAAGACGAACCTACCGAAGGAAATCATGGGCTATCCGGATTTTCCCATTCCGGAGCAGGAAAGTTCGTACATTCCGGCCGAAGATATGCTCCACTTCTTTCAGCAGTTTGCGGAGTCGTTTGGAATTTTGGAGCACATTCGCTTCAACCATTACGTGGTGCGTGTGAAGCCAACCATCGATGAAAAAGCTTGGGAGGTGATCGTACGCGACTGTCCGAACGACAAGCTGATGACATACACCTTCGACTATGTTCTGATCTGCAATGGACACTATCACACACCAAATTTACCAAAATACTCTGGCCAAGATGTATACCGAGGCAAACAAATGCACAGCCACGACTACCGTAGTAACGAACCGTTCGAAGGTATGTATGAGGCTACGCGTGTAGGAGTGATTGATAAGATTTTCAGTTCTTTCTTGACTTTCTGTGTCCGTCTTATAGGTGAAACTGTTTTGGTCATAGGAGCAGGTCCGTCAGGAATGGATATGGCATACGAAATTTCGAAAAAAGCTGTACGCGTTACCTTAAGTCACCACCTAAAGGATAAACCACAAACGATTTTCCCCGACAACGTAACTTTGAAACCGGACGTCTTACGACTCACCGAAACTGGCGTTATTTATACGGATAGTACGAGTGAAGACTTCAGCGTTATCTGCTACAGCACGGGCTACAAATATACCTTCCCGTTCCTAAGTGTCGACTGTGGCATTACGGTCGAAGACAACTTCGTACAGCCACTGTATAAACACTGCATCAACATCCGCTACCCGACGATGGCTTTCATTGGGCTGCCGTTCTACGTGTGTGCGGCACAGATGATGGACTTGCAGTCACGATTTTGTCTCAAGTTCTTTAGCGGTGGAAAAGCACTACCCTCACAGCAGGAGATGGCTGCTGACACGGATCGTGAGATGGAGGAACGTTGGAAACGTGGGCTGAAGAAGCGACAGGCGCACATGATGGGCACGGTAGAAGATCGCTACTACGACGATCTGGCACAGACGGCCGAAATTGAACCAATCAAGCCGGTGATCAAGAAACTGCACAAAATTAGCGCAATGCGTTTTTCGGAGGATTTGGTTAACTTTCGCAACGATAAGTTTCGGTTAGTGGACGACGAGACGTTTGTTAAAATTAACTAGCAGCTGCTCATGATATGTACAAATGAAAGCAAGCTGTATCGACGTGAAAATGTGGTTTGATTTTGTAAATGAAGAAATGTAAAATACAGTTATATATTGAATAAATACTTAATCAAAGTTTATTTAGATTCATTTCTGACACAAAAAGAACAAACAATGACAGTTTGAATCTGTTTCGAACAGGCTGAAATGATAACAGTTTTGTTTAAATCACTTTTATATTTTTGGCAAATATGTATAAACAAAAAACAAAAAATAACCATTACACGTTGGAACGCTGCGAACGCTCTTGAAATTGCGTATTTTCTTCGTTAAACGTCGCTTGTATCGTCATAATCATCTGCATTTACTGGGGTAAATCAGCAGGATGATGAAAGATTCTCAAAAATTGAGTTACAAGCGGTCGTTACTTACAATGCATACTGTTTACCACAACGGAACCGTGAGAGGTGTTTTATTATTTATGTATGATAGTGTATATGTGACTCACGCTCGAAGAGTTCATCCAGCCTATCTCATGTATAGATGGGTTCGGAAAATGTTATTGTTTTTTCTTTGAGAGTTCCTCAATTCATGGTAAACATCTTAGTCCTATCGGCATCATAGAGAATCTGCTTAGAAAAATCTTTAAAATGGCCTTTTCTTGAATAATGTATGGGTTGTTTGTCTCTAAGTTACGCTTGACTACTGCCGACGTTACGATGTTATTATGCACCGTTATGACTGCAGCCCATTGTTTGTATCACTGTTTGTTCCACTGTTTGTACCATTGTTTGTAACATATTCGAAATTATCATCATCCACAATCTTGAACACGTCTTCACGGAAGTGAATTAAATCATCGACGAACCGTTGACTGCTTTCGTTGTGCAGCTTAGTCATAACAGGCGCTATCGTTTCGATTTCCGCTATCTTTGCAAGGTCATCGTAGTATCGTCCTTGCTCCGGACCCATCATATGCGCGTGCCGTTTCTTGAAGCCCCGGTGCAACCGATCCTTTATTTCTAGCAACATGTCATCCAACATGACTTTCCGTGGTGGTAGAACGAGCTGTCCGGTAAAATATTTTAAACAGAATCTAACCTGCAAGTCCATCATCTGTGCCGCACACACGTAGAACGGTAGGCCGATGAAAGCCATCGTTGGGTGGTTGATGTTAATGCAGTGCTTATATAGCGGCTGCACATGATTGTCCTGTACGCGGATACCACAACCAGAATTGAGAAAAGGAAAATTGTATCGAAAGCCAGTGCAGTACAAAACTACATCGAATGCTTGCTCCTGTCCGTTGGTAAACTTTGCGCCGGTTTCAGTGAGGTGAGCTACATCTGGCTGCTGAAACAAGTTGCAAGGGAGTGGGAAATTCAGCCTATCCATATGGTGACTAATCGTTACGGAGCGGGATCTTTTTGTCAGCTCCAAAGCTATATCCATCCCGGAAGGTCCGGCGCCTACCACGAGTACAGCTTTGTCTAGGACGGAAATAACAAAACACAACGTTCTACCTGATGTCGAACAGTCCACATAAAGCTAGAGGGCTCACCTTTGTAATGCACCGCACAACGGTAATCGTGACTGTGCAGTTGCTGACCCTGGAAAATATCGTTGCCTTGCAGATCGGGCACATTTGGAGTATGGTAGTGACCGTTGCAAACGAGTAAGAAATCGAAGCTGTATTGCTGCTTTTCGTGTTCTGCCAGATTTTCTACCTCCACTATCCAGCGATCGTCGGCTGTAGGGAGGACTTGTAACACGTTGTGCCCAAATTTGATATGCTTTTCGATACCATAGCGAACGGCATACAGATGCAAGAATGATAAAATGTCTTCCGAGGCGATGTACGAATCACGCTGCGCCGGAATAGGAAAGTCAGGATATCCCATCACTTCTTTGGGCAAATTCGTTCGCAGCCCACTGTACATACTGGTGTGGATGGGAAGCCCGTACCGATCGACTCCTACTTCATCGGTATAAATCCATGTACCACCGATCTGATCCATCCGCTCGAACACTGTTACTTCGGCTCCGATTTCAAGCACACGTCTTGCGGCGGCCATACCTGCCATGCCAGCTCCAATAATGCAGTAACTCATGATCACAAACGCTGGGTAGACTTCGTCCGGCACAGGCTGTTTGTAGGAAGCAACTGTTGACGAACGAACGATCAATGCAACGCGACAACGCTAGAGATGACTGTAGAAAATTCAAACTACACGACATGTTTATATTGCTGCACATTCTATCGCTTCGCAGTGCCCCTAAGCTCGTGGAATAGGTGCAGTCGCTCGATTCCATCATCAGTGCAGTGTCGGCGTCAACTTAAACAAGATCAGATTATAGTGGGTTCCATCTACCCGCTGATACCGTTGTTGGTTGTTGTCAATTGCTAAGTTGGTCAGCGTATGCTCGTTATGGTTGATGAGCGTGGTAAAGGGTAAGGACACAAAGCGAATGACCGAGTTTAACCTAAACGCGTAGTGTTGTCATGAATGTTAATGATTCAAATGCAATTTGTATTAGATCATTTGAATAAATCATTTAGTTGTTTTTTTTTATTGAAATACTATTCTCTGGTAGTACTTGTCATGCAAAGTAAAAAAAACTTATCAAAAAAGGAAACTGTCCTTGGCTTCACAAATTGATTTTGTTACAACCAAAATTTGATACACTAGTTACGTGTTAACTTAACAATAGTCCAGCATAAAAAATACTTCTGCTTGCGGCAGATGTCGATTTCGGGACTGCTGTTAACAATAAGAGCATCAACTACGCATCAACTTTACCATTGACTTCACATAAACCACCAGTGTTTTGGAGGATTAAAAGAATACGTTTGTAAGACGTTTGTTGAAGGAGCTACATGTAAAGTAGGTCGAAGTACAAATTTGTTTCGTTCGCCAGTAGTATAACATTGCCTTTCCGAACCCTACAATGACCATAAGGTTTTAATTCAACTAACTAACATACTGCCGGAAAGTTCACACCTTCAACTATAAACCTTCCTTGTCGCAAACTATAATGTTTAGTTTTTCGTGGATAAGTAGTGCCGTAATTTTCACAAAAAATTGGGCGCTGTTTTAATGCGATTAAACTCTGTAATCACCGACCTCGTTCGCCAACGGATCAGCTGTTATTATGCGAGTTCCTAGTTGACAAATAGCTACTTTTTTGGGCCACAATCTTCACAGCATCTTTGCAAACATTCTCGTTCACGTTTGTAAAAATAATCTGTTAGGGTATGGTAACCGTTGATCCTATTAGTGGCTGCATGATATTCAAGCTTCAAACATTATTATTCAATGATGTTGATTCCAACACGGATCATACGTGACGGAGATCTTACGGAAAGAAGTAAAAGAAAATATAACACCGCACTATAACATCGCAAAATTTATTGAAACTTCACACGACTCGCGAATAGGTTTTATAAACTTAAAGATCATTACAGAGCTAACATAAATTGAAAGTTTAAATTTCATCCAAAAGAAAAACATTGTACACCCCTCATGGTCGGTAGAATTTCTCGTTTAATCATTAGTTGAGGTTAACTGAGATACCCTTATCATAATTTCGTTTTGTCAGTGTTGCTTCAGATACAAGACGTGTCGAATCAGTTCCTTGTTATATGATGGTAAAGTATGGTTAACTAACATACTGTACAAACTTTTAATCTTTCACGGAATTTGATTTGCATTTTAGGCTCCAACTACATCTTACTGCATAATCGGCGCTGGCCCTGCAGGATTGTGTACTGCTAAACACGCACTGGCCTTCGACAGCAGTGCCTCCGTGACAGTGTTCGAACAAACGAACAATATTGGCGGATTGTGGGCTTACATCGAGCACTCCGGAAAAGATTCGAATGGCATTAATATAACATCTATGTATGCGAATCTTCGAACAAATCTAGTAAAGCAAGGCATGGGATATCCAGACTATCCTGTTGACGAAGAAACTTCAACGTTCATTACGATTAAGGACGTAGAGAAGCTTCTTAACGGTTATATTGAAAAATTTGATTTGAAAAAAGTTATAAAATTCGAGCAACAAGTGGTGAATGTTACCAGAAACTTTGAGATCGATCAATGGGATGTAAGTATGGTAGAAAAAATAGACATCATGATTAGGCAAGTAATAAAACAAACAATTGACTATTGCAGGTTTTGATAAAAGATCTTAAGAATAATCGATACACCATGTACCAGTTTGATTTTGTCTTCGTGTGCAACGGCCACTATAGTTCGCCCGTGATACCATCGATTCAAGGTAAAGACCAATTCCGAGGTCAACAGCTGCATAGCAAAGATTACAGGCGTAGCGTAAATTACCTCAATAAATGCGTACTTGTCATCGGAGGAGGTCATAGTGGCGTGGATATAGCTCCAGACATTGCCGTTGGTGCTGATAAGGTTGTGCTTAGTCATCGTTGCAAAACTCCGGTTCACACTGGCGACCGAGTTATACAGAAGCCCGAAGTCTTGCATTTGACAGAAACGGGTGCAAAATTCGTGGATGGTACAGAGGAAGATTTTGACGTTATCATCTATTGCACTGGTTATCGGTATTCGATGCCGTTTCTCTCGGTCGACTGTGGCGTCTCGTTAAGCGACAACGCCATTAATCCATTGTATTATCACTGCATCAATATCAATCAACCGACTATGGCATTCATCGGATTACCGTTTAATGCTTGCCTAATGCTAATGATGGATCTGCAGGCCAGGTTTTGCTTGCAGTTCTTCAGCAACCAAAAGCGCTTACCTAGCAGACAGGAGATGCTAGAAGCGTGGCAGTTGGACCAGAATGAACGCAAAGACCGCTTCCTTTTGGGAAAACTGTCACACATGCTGGCCGGAGATTTACAGCAACGGTACTATAATGACCTAGCACGCATTGCCAACATAGAGCCGCTTAAACCGGTACTGTCTAAGATGCACGCCGACTGCATTAGCAGCAAGATAGAAGACGTGAATTTTCGGAATTATGAGTATCGTGTCATTGACGACGAAACCTTTATAAAAGTGAAAATATTGAGTAACACAAACGTAGCGAGTGTGGCATTAAATGATGGAGAACCATGTTAGCAACAAATAAATAAGTAACACAATTATTAACATGATCAACTGTTGCTGAAGATAAAAAATACTGCATTAGAAATTCAATAGTTTAGTTCTAGTTAATAAAAACATGCGTCTTCCCAGCAGTTTATATTATTTTTACCAAATTTTTTTACAGCCAACAACTTTTTACCAAACCTATCTGGTCAACTATTCTAGTAAATAATCGACGACCTTTACACATTCTTTACATGTGCGAAATGTACATGCTCCATGGAAAGTACAATGCTTTGTGAGGAGCTACGACCATACCTCATCTCATTAGTAAGCTTTATTGCATAAGTGAAACATTCACAATGATCATGCTAGTGTTGGCTATATTCTTGATCCGGTTTGTATTATTTTATAGTTTATTATTGCTTCCCAATAGTTTATACTTGTGTCTTGCAAATATGCTTTGAAATTAAAATAGAGTTGTTAACGACGGACTACACCTTTATAAGGATAAATCTCATTTTTATTTATGGCTATATGCCAGGAATGCTACATTTAAACTGCAGATTTATAATAAAATTTGTTATTATTAGTACAAAAGTTTTATTTGTCTTCACGTTACGTGATATTTGACTTAATTAGCTCATGCTCGGTTCAAATAACAAGTGGAAAAGTTTTTCCGTTACTCCATGCCAGTTAACCAGTCTCAGTGTAGTTGTTGTGTCGGTCGAATTTAATGAATATTTGAGCATTTTACTTGACGTTTTAACCAACAATTGCTACAATTTTTAGAATTCATTTTATCCATTTTTTCATGTACGCTAAAACTATCTTACTGCTTGTGAGTTTGATCTAAATCCGATATGTCATACTTCACATAAGTCTGTTCATCTAAAATGCGATACACATCATTGCGATAGTTCAGCAAATCCTCCTTTTTTCGTTTGCCACTGTCAATGTGCATATCGGTCATAACTTTTGGTATAGGATCGATATTTGCCCGTTTCGCCAAGAAGTCATAATATTGGCCTTGAAATTCAGCTCCCATCATGTGAGCTTGACGCTTTTTCAAGCCCTTGCTCCACCGTTGGGTCATTTCCTGTTCATGATCAATCAGCATTTCATGCTTGTCGGGCATGGGAAGTCGACCGCTGTAGAATGCCATACAAAAACGGGCCTGCAGATCGAACATGAGCGTTGCACAGACATAGAATGGCAGTCCGATGAACGCCATTGTCGGTCGATTTATATTCAGAACGTGTTTATAAAGCGGCCGAACCCAATTGTCATCCACATCGATTCCGCAATCGGGATGTAAGAAGGGAAAACTATATCGGTAACCGGTGCAATAAAATATTAACGAAACTGAATGTTTCGTTCCGTCGACAAACTCAACCTCGTCCGGATGTAGTCGTTGCACGTCTGGAACTTGTATCACATTGCAAGGGAAGACAAGTTGCTTAAGTTTTTCCGATACATGGTGACTGAAGTAAACAGTTTTTGCCGTTTTGGCTGCTTCCAATGTTAAGTCCGTTCCACTGGGTCCCGCCCCAATCACTAGCACGGTGTGGTCTCGAAAGATTTCTACATTGCGATAATCGTGACTATGTAGCTGCTTTCCGCGAAACAGTTCGCTGCCTTCGTATGCTGGTTTGTTTGGTGTGTGGTAGTGGCCATTGCATACGAGCACGAAATCGTAGGTTTCAGACACGATCGTCCCTTTAATTAGATGCCGCACTGTTACGTTCCACATATCGGAACCGTCCGTTGCTGGTTTCACTTCCTCCACCAAATGTTCAAAGGCAATCCGCTCCGTAACACCATAATGATCAGAGTAATCTCGAATAAACTGCAGAACCTCATCCCAGCGCACGTAGGACGCATCTTGAGCGGGCATTTCGAAACCAGGAAAGCCCATAATTTCCTTGGGTAGATTAGTTTTTAGCCCCTGGTACATGCTGGTATGCACCGGCAAGCCGTAACGATCGGTGCCGACCTCATCTGTGTACACCCAAGTACCACCTATCTGGGCCGTTCGTTCGTATATCGTGACATGACCTCCAGCATCCAAAACTGCTTTAGCAGCACAAACTCCAGAACATCCGGCACCTATTATGCAGAACCGTTTTCGCTGAAAGGTAAACAATTTTAGTACGCAACGTTAATAAATGGCGCAAACAGAATAGGAATATAGAAACAAACACAGAAACACTTATCAGGCGAATCCTAAATCTCACCATGTTTAACCTGAATTACACTAGATGCATGCTCGACTGTTGCGCTGATAACTCTGCGACTGCCCGACGCGTACCATAATTTCGGTGCCGTCTCGAGTTTGACACAGCGTCACGCAGGAGAATCAGCTGATTACGTTGTGACATTTTACACTGAAACCTTTTGCTCACGATCCGTTATCGGTCGCTTTCAGGTGTCTAGCAGTAAATCAAAGCCATAACAGTAGAACTCAGCCTAGACTTGTTGTTAATCGTTAATCGTTAATCGTTTGTGCGAAGTTTCAACATATACTGTAAAAAACAAATTTAACTTACGTTCCAAACCAAATTATGACAATGTAGATTATGCAGCCGTCATCAATCATGCTGAATAAAATCTACAGCATTATTGTAGATGAGTATTGGACAAATAATCAATTACTGTTAGCCCGATAAAATATTCCTAAATACGAACATGGTCATTTTTAATAGCAAACATTTTAACAACATCTAATGCGAAAGAAGAAAAAATGCGACACTCATATAATACAAACTAAATAAATTCAATCATTTTCAGAATTACGGACGTCGTTCACAATAATACGAGTCCTTCATCGAAAGATTCGGATTACCTCAGGTTTCAGTCAGTTTGATTTAATAACGGACAGTAATTTATTCAGCACGCAAAGAATGCATCATTTTGCGTTTGCATCATTGCAACGTTTTATTTGTAACTACAATCTGATGTTCTGATCCAGTTTTGGATGTAGGTGTAACATCTTGATGAACCATCCTCGCAAAGGATTTCGAAGCAATTCAATGATGATTTTAGTAACTGAAAACTTGAAAATGGGTATTAGTAATAAAGAAAAATATCATGCGTTGCCTTTACTTTTCTCAAAACATGATTTATATTTGTGCGTATATTGTTCAACAGCGTACACAAGTTCTATTTTAATTGGGGTTCAGCCCTGATTTGAGAGGGTCGGTCAGAGAGACGCATGTCCTTTGAAAGATTCATGAAAACAGATTTTCGTCTCGCTTTTATATACCGCACAGCGTTTAGAAGGTTTGATTCTAGTTTCCAAAGATGGAAGATAAAACTTACATACTTATATTTATGTAGTCTCTATAAACGCGCCAATGTTCGTCTCCAAGGTATTCTGAGCGCTTTCATTGCTTACTTATATGTATGAATCGAACTTTCAATTGTCAGTTATCTAACCGGCCGGTAGTTGTTCTTGTAGACGTTATCCTATGCGTTACAACTTTGCAGTCTGCGCAAAACTGAAACGTAAAACATTAGGAAAATATGTATACTTATGTGTGTATATAATTTATCTAAAGTTTGTCGGCGTACATTCGCCAGTTAACCCTTTTCATACCGCCCGCCGGGCTCGTTATGTGCAAATTACTTACATACGTGGAGTTGATGCTTTTGCTTCGAAAGTGTAACAATACTTAACAAACACTCGATGTTGATTGAGAATCAATTGCATTGGCGCATACCGATTATCCACCGTAAGCGAAATGCTTGCTTGCATACTTTATAGGTTTTGTTCTAGATGACGAAAGAACAGTTGCAAAATTACAGCAAAAACACATGTACACATTATTATTCGAACTTTGTGTGGATTGTTTAAGCTTTGAATCAAAACATGTCTCGTAATATTGGCGAGAAATTTATCATACTATTGAGGAAAGCAGCTTCAAAGTGGCCTATCGTGTAGCAGGCGATCTTTAGGAAGATACGAGCATACGCACGAATAATTTTATGCTACGACATATAGTTAGTAAATCATTTGGCGTAAATTTAGCTTTTGCCTAAGTATATACTTATATTTGGAACGCTGCGAGCACAAATATATATTTGGAAGTGAAACAAGTGCTGATACCAACAAAATAATACTAATTTAAATCGAGTAGGAAATTATTCTGCGGGAATCACAAGGTGGAAGATGTCGGAGCAAGTTTGTGTCCATACACGGGATTACCCCACTCTTATCTTGGAGTGTGGCCTTCTACATCAAGATAGTGCTGGTGTATTTTTGTTGTAACATGTCCACTTTAATATTTATGCCTGATGTACTATCTAAGGTGGATAACCCAGTGGAATACACAAACGTACAATTTAATACAACGTTTACAATTTAATACAACAACTGAACCATATAAGTTTGCGCATGATTGAGCTTACATTATTTGCAATAACCACATACGAATTGCTTTATTGCAACTGTTACCAACAAATATTCCAAACGCCAGGAACAGCGTGTGGTGTGGAACAGCGTGGATAGATCTGCAAAATAATTGAAGCCAGTGGAGAAGGTAAAGGTGGAAAAATATAAATGTCACAATATACGCGCGCGTGTGTGTGTGGGAATGATTTGAGGTTCTAGCAGCTTCCAGTAGATTGAAATTTTAAATCGTTGTCCCGGACAGAGGTGCGTTATATTTATGTTATACCGCAATCAAAATGCTTACACCTATGTATATGTATATAAATTTTGTGTGTGTTTGTGTGTTTAGATACTATGCGCTGAATAACGTGCGAAGAGATTACGTTTTTCCCAGCAAAAAGACGCCTAATGCTGTATAATAAGAGTTGTGCTTCGCGTTCCATACTTCTTAAGAATTGATGATCTGTATGAGAGAGGATGTCACTTAAACTTCATAGTTATGTATATAATGAGTGTATCAGTCCATATCATCACTCGGAAATTGCTGGATCACGATTGAATAAAGTGTTTTGTTTTTATAACATTATGTTCAATATTGCACTATCAGTAACATGATGCTTGCACGCTTTCTCATTAACCTAATTGTGGTTCGCCGCTTCTGGATAACACTTCACGTAGTGTATGAACGAAATAAATTGAATGTACTGCGAGTATCAAACAATGTGTAAAGAAAATTAAAACAAAAGTTTCGACGAATTCGATAAGTGAGCATTTTCAATGAATAAACTCAACAAACTAGCAGCATTAAACTGCATCGTTAAAATCCCTGCATATACAAAGGAAGCACACATACACAGAAATGGACACTTATTTTGAAGAATCGCATACATAATTAACAAGATAATGATATCTCTGCCTCTCTCGTCGTTTTCATTTACCCTGCGTGTGTTTAAATATTTATACAAAGCAAACGAATGCTCATTCATACTAATATGCTAGTCAAGGGCAGGGGAATGATACGCTCTAGTTTACTCCACAGAAGCCTTCACAAACAACTGGCCAATGTCTTTACTTTCGAGCGTTTCTGGCGAGAAGGGTTCTTCGTAGGTAAGAAAGCTATTCGAGTTGGAAACGGTAGTTTTACGGCGGGCACATTTTGTCTTTGCACTAGGGGAAGAAGACGCAGCCACCGGTATCGTGGCCGATTTCACAATACGGCCTTCGGTGCTAGCGGCTCTGAAGGTGGTTGCGGCGGACGTAAGCTTACGCCTTTCGGCAGCTCCCTGTATTTCCACGCCTGCAAAAGATAGTGTTTTGGTTGCTTTTTTACGTTTGCTGCCACTGTCACGACGCCGGCTGCCCGCCCCCTCGACGATAATCACATCCGAGCTGGACTTGGATTTACGCTTGACAAACTCGTCCGAGATGAAAATCAGCTCGACATCATCGGTACCACCGTCGGGGGCTTTCGAGTGCGAAGGGAAAAGCAATTTCTCTCCAGCTTGACTCACCACACCGAATGACATATCATCGACGGACTTAGATATTGGCTTTCCTGGCGGTGGTGGTGGTTGTGGTTGTGACATCATTTTCGGTGCCTCTACGCCCGCATTCAAAACGATTGTTAGCATTTCTTCCGCTGGTTCGGTAGTTTTCGTGCTCGGTAGCTGAAAACTTCTAATCGCCACCGGTTGCAGTGGAGTGATTGACAACGGATTACGCTTGTCGATGCTTTCCATTGATTTGGAAATTTTCTTTGGGCTCTTCCGGACCTGGACGGGTTGCTGATCGCGTAACGATTGACGCCGGAACTCATCCGAAATTATGATGATTTCTGCATCTGTCTGAACAACGCTTCGACCGTGGCGTAGCAGTGGCAGCTTTTTGCGGTATTGCTGCCTGCCGGAGGCATGCTGTATCCCGATCGAACGACGTTCAACCGTTTCACTGTGACGTCGCTCGAGCGATCCGAACGCCGGGAAAGGGGAATTCGGTGAAGGTAATGGTGAGGGCGTCAAACTACCCACCAGTGAGTCGTTAGCGCGAAGTCCCATCGGCGACCCGTCGATAGTAAGTGGGTTTGTTGAACGTTGTAAACAAGAGTCGTCGTCACTTGGAGAATGTTTGTGATGTTCCATTGTTTCTTTTGCGCCTACGATCTGTTTTAAAATATTTCTCACATCTAGCGACAGCCTGCACTTAGTGCAGGATGTACCAGTTGCACCGATTGTCGTGTCGTTCAATTTGCGCACTAAGCTGTTTAAACTGTCCTTGTTTAATGGAAGCATTTTTTTGCTTTTACTTTCTTTGGGGGCAGCCGTATCATCAGTGACACTGACCGCCAGGTTGGCGGATCCCGTAGGACTGCCACGGTGCATGTATTGCAGATTTTCTTTGGAGATGTTGATTAAGTTCTCGTTACACGCGCACTTGCGAAACTTAAGGTTCAACTCAATCATGCTACTGTCGGAAGAGTATGAGATAAAACCGTGGATGTCACTGTTTTGACATAGCGATCGACGCTCTTCATCTACGTCCGAGTTCTGATTGAAGTGATCGACGGCCACACCGTTAATGTGCACGGTAGCTTTCGTGTTCGAAGCAGTGCTGAGGTTTTCTGCTCCTTTGATGGTTTTGCTACAAAAGTCGATCTGTTGCATACAACTGGCAAACGCACCAGTGAGCCTCGGATCTTCTCCTGCCGTATCTCTTCCGTCACCGTCCGAGCGCGGAGTGGATACACTGGCTGCGATTTCGATCGGGGCGGACTCAGCCAGTTCACTGCTTCCGCCGGGCTCCTGATGCTAGAGCAGCTTCTCTATAGCTGATGCTTCGTTGGTAGAACATGAGCTTAGTGTAATTGATGCGTTCAGTATTTCATCATCTGCAAAGCGGACGAGTAGGAACAATTGATTTTATAATTCCAGCTACGAAATCGCTTCGCCTCTCATACCTGTATTTAAATCTTCTTCCTCCTCTTCTTCATCCTCACCAGTTTCGGTGTTTAGTGCCGTTCGACCGTCACCATCACTTTTGGTACGCTTGCCGCCACTAACGCCAGAACCACCGCCGGAGCGTTTATTCAGTTTTTGTCAGTTGACCAGTTCAACTGAAACAAACTGTTTGAGTCGCTCCAGGTACTGACTGTACATTTCCACGTCATTATGTCCGGCTCCTTCTACCCATAACGGCTCTACCGCCCGTGGACACTTTTCGTAGATTGTCATACCGTGAGAAAAATCAATCACCTCATCCTCGGTGCCATGGATAACCAGTACGGGAGATGTCACTTTCGGTACTTTGTCGATGCTGCACTCGACAAAAATCGTAAAGTATGTAATTAGCGTATGGTTTACCACTGAAACTGAAATGTACGAACTGGAGAACGAACCTGGGAAACGCATCGAAAAACCACGTGCGTTTGGTGGCAGGAAATGCAACGCGCATACCCGACATTAGCGGTGAGTGTAAAATGACTGCACCCACCTCATAGCGGCTGGCTAGATCGACCGTCGGTACCGTACCTATGCTCTGACCGTAGAGAATGATATTTTCGGGGCTGATGCCATACCGCGTTCGGAGCGCATGCCACGCTGCATCAATATCCGCATACAGATTCTTTTCAGTGGGTTTACCGGAGCTTTGACCATAACCAGAATAATCGTAGCTGAAAATGTTGCAATTAATTCGTTGGCCTAAGCCAATGAAGAAAGTTGTCATCTGTCCGAGATCGACCGCATTGCCGTGGGAAAAGAGTAAGGTGAAACTGAAATAAAAATAAAAACAACATTTACATTTTGTTAACAGCACAAACACTAATATGTTTTGTTTGAACAGTATGACAGAATCGAAATCTAATGTATCGCAATGAAAAAGCATGAAAGAATGCACAACAACTTTGTGAAAATTGTAGTAAAGGGAGTCATGCGATGCAAGCTGAAACCCAATAGTTTGTCTAAGATAAGCTGGAAAAAACTGCATGATTCATGCATGATTCATGCAATTAATCGTGTGTTCTAACATAAAATTAAAAGTAGGTGTAGTGTAGTTGCAGGCGACTGCATTAAACTTACCGGGCATTCGCACTGCATTTAACGAACAGACATGCAATTCGGTTACCACGTGAAGACCGAGCATAGAACACTTCGAAACATTCCTTCTCGCGATCTGTGTATTGCCAATCGGCCTTATCGTGCAACGTCAAGGTGAACTTGGTGTTGGTGCTTTCGGTTTCCGGTTTTAAATCATAGCTGGCTTCTGGCGGTAGAAATGCCAACTTGGACGCAATACGACCCGGACAGGGTGGACAGCAAAATAGGCAACACAGCTCACTGAAGCTTAAGCCATTCATTTTCTTTTTGTTGACGCTCCTGGTGCTAGCACCTGCCTCGGTTGTTGTCGCCGTCGTCGATGATATCGCTGACGCTTTATTCACTAGAACGGCACTACCACCCCCTATTGTTTAGATAGACGAACTCGTGGTTACCTCTGCCTTCAGTTTACTACGAAATTTGACTCAGCGATTATCTAGTACCAGCTATATGAAAGAAAACGATAAACTTTCTCAGGCAACCATAAGCTGCAAACGAATTACTCACGTACTGCTATTGGGAAGTAAACAATAAGGAAGGCATGTACTGTATTATCGAACGTAACACTTTGGATTACTCATAACAACTTGCCATGTACGTTTTCAACACTTATGCAGGTAAATTCATCCATGAATAAGGTGTGCTATGTTTGTTTATTTTTAACGTTTTCAACATCGCTTTCTTAACACAGCAACGCGACCATAACGAGAAGACATGAAAATGGGTTTGTTTTTTTTTTTCATTTATTAACTGACATCTGTCTTTTGATCTGTCAAAATTGCAATTGACGCAGCTGACAACACCCCTGTTGACAAGGTACGGTTTTTTCACCCTCGGGGCAAATTAGCGAAATTGCTCGAATGGTCGCTATTTGCTGGAAATTTTTATGATATCCCAGTCCGCAAAAATGAGTTACACCTATGGCAAAGGGGGTGTGAAACAACGAGAAACCAGGAGAAATCAAGTGAAGGCATCCCTGGTAACATTTTAACGAGCAACATGACTGTTTTTGGCTGAAATCTTCGTTCACTGCGTGCAAACCCGAGACACACCGATGTCTTCGCTAG
>JXXA01000096.1:0-13279 GCA_000956255.1 Anopheles punctulatus | reverse complement strand
GTTTGCTCCCCAGCAAAGCCGCTTTCAGGCCGATGCCGAACAACAGCAGAGTGGGTACATGCAGATGCTGCAACAGCGCGAGGAGGAAAATCTTAAAGAGGTAGCGAAGTTAACGGCCGAAATAAAAGCCCTGAAGCTTCAGATCTTGCAGTTGAAGAACAGCGGCGGTTTAACCCTTCCCGGTATGGCTATGGTGCAGGCAAGCGGTGTAGATGGATCCCTGTCAGCCGTTGTACCGAATGACACCAACTCAATGCTGCTCAACGCACCGCCGGCATCGCAAATGATGCATGACTGTTCGGCCTTCATACGCCGGCAAGTGGGTTCGGCTGAGATTCTGCACGGACTACCATTAAACAACGAGTACGAGCTGATACCGTTCAACCATTTCACCTTCAGTCGCGTTTATCCCATCGAGCTAGGGCTCGGAAAGCGTGTCGTGGAGAAACCGATCGGTTACAAGCGAAAGGATCTACTTAGCGCCCTAAACAAAGCGCTGGAGACGCTAAATCGTAACATTACTTCCGCGGCGCAACGGTACACGCTCGACGACTTCACCGAGGGCATATACCGCAACGAACCCACGACCGGCACGCAATACGAGCTGTACTTCCGCATGCGCGAATGGACCAATCGAAGTCAACAGCAGCAGCAGCAGCAGCAGATCACGCAGCACCATGAAACCCATTCGCACGGGACGATGAAGCTGGTAGTGATGCGGCCGTTCGCACCACTGCAGACGGTCCAGCTGGAGGCGTACCCGAAGCAGCACGAAAAGGAACTTATCTACATCATCCTACCGCTGTCCGGGCGAACTGGTACATTTCAGAGCTTTATGGACAAGTACGTGAAGATAGCGCTCAAACATGATAGACGTGTCCATCTGACAGTGGTGTATTTCGGCGAGGAGGGCCTATCGGAGGCCCGAACCATCATGAGCCGGGTGATCGGGATGAAAAACAGCGGTGGTACTAACTCTAACTTGAAGCTACTAGCACTTAACGAAACGTTCTCCAGAGGTAAGACGTCGTGGCTTACGGCGATTTCAACGCAACAAATCACATTGGTGTGAGCGTTGTAACCATAATGGCGCTTTCTTTCACAGCTAAAGCTTTGCGGGTCGGTGCAGAAAATGTGTGGAGCTCTCAGGCGGACAAAAGCAACGACATACTACTGTTTATGTGTGATGTAGATATAGTATTTAGTGCAAAATTCCTAGACCGATGTAGATGGAACACGAAACCGAACAAAAAGGTAGGTATGTCCTGGGAGCAAGCTATCCGAGAAGGCAGGTGATGTATTCCATGTGATTATTAACGTGCTGCGTACACTGCTTCGCTAGGTTTACTATCCGGTAGTCTTCAGCCTCTACAATCCACACGTCGTGTACACGCTGCAGGGCAAAGAAGTGCCGCCCGAGACGGATCAGCTGGTTATCTCGAAGGATTCAGGCTTCTGGCGTGATTTTGGGTACGGCATGACGTGCCAGTATCGCTCCGACTTTCTGCGCGTACGAGGCTTCGATGAGGAGATCATCGGTTGGGGTGGCGAAGATGTGATGCTCTACCGCAAGTACGTTCGTTCACACATAAAGGTGATACGTGCGACCGATCCGGGCGTCTTTCACATCTGGCACCCGAAGGTTTGCAGCGGTCCGGTAATGTCCGTATCGTCCAACCAACGGCTGACGCTTGACCAATACCGGGCCTGTATTCGATCGCGAGCGCTCAACGAAGCGTCCCACGCTCAACTCGGCTTCTTGGCCTTTCGCGATGATATTGCGGCCAACGAATACGCGCTCGTGCAGGGTGGTGTCAGCGTTCATCACGAACCGAATGCCACGAAAAGCAACGCCACCAACACAGAACATTCTTCCGTGCAAAGGCCAACGATCGTCGCTGGAGATAATAGCATCAAGAGTTCCCAAGGTGGCGCAAGCGGGACAGCGAGCAAGAGCAGCAACGGTCGGAAAAGCACATGATCTTTCATGACACACCATCAGGAGAGCATATGGAGGATTGAGTTTTAACAAAGATGCAACGAAAAAGGCCCTTGTTTGATTTTCTTCATTTTCATCCAAATCCCCTGATGTTTAGCGCACAGTTTTCTTGCTCCTCGACGGAAGTACAAACTTTTCCAGTAGCACGTTTATTAAATTTCATCAGCAAAATCGTGGAAGTTGTCGGATACGTAAAGTGTCTGTAAATACGCTTGTATATAGCTCCCGTCACATACGATCTAGAACACTTATTAAAGCAAGATAATCGTTGCAAGTCGAATGATCGAAATATTAGTGATACCTTACTTCGTCAGTAGTAGAAATATAGAAAAAAAAAAACAAACGAACGTAGGTGTAGGATTTAGAACCAATTGCAAGATTTTTAGTAAACTATACAAAATTGCGTGCGAGCAAAACAGACCTAGTTGGTGAATACCGATGGCTATCAGCTTGAAAGTGAATCAAGTTGAACTATTTAAACTTTTACTTACCCAATAAGTTGGCTTGGTCTACGAGAGTAAAAAAAAAAGCGCCTACGATTTCGCGTGTCTCGGAATGTTTCCTACAATACGGAATATTTAAGTAAGATAGCTACTCTAATGGAGCGTAATGAATTAAAATAGAGACCAAGCCCAGACTAAACCAGCAGCAGCAGAGAGTGTGTCTCATTCCGTTGATTGTGATGATACCATATCTTGTGGACTACTGTTTGCTCCAAAGCAAGCCGCACGCCACATCGCACGAGTCTATAAGGTTTGTAATTTATGCACTATGATTTAAGTTGTATATCGATCGATGAAAGTTACTCCGTACGATACGAAGAACGCGTTATTATGAATGCCAACCGAACTGTTCCGAAAGTGTACATATAATTTAAAGAATCTGTCATGCCTAAAAAAAACCTTAATGACAATTACAACCTACTGTTTTGATTTTTAAAATTAGACATTGAGGACAACCGCCAAATAAAATCTTCGCAATGTTTTCAACTCCGAACGTGTAGCTTGAATTGATTGTGATTGAAAATACTGAAAGAATCGAACAACTGAAAGAAATTTGCAGATGCAGACCTCGTATGCCTGGTTTTTGGTATTGTCACAAACGAATCGATCGCATCGTGGCTATCTGATGATGTTCAATGTTTAAAGCAGAAACCAGAGCTCTTCCACTCATTATCGAACCGTATTTTATGAACGAACCGTATAAATTGTTTGATAGAGTAATGTGAAAGATAGAATCTACCAAGTATTATTTGTTATCAATTATTTTATAAGTTAGAATATTTTTAAAAAAACTTTACAAAGGCTTTACTAAATGTATTCCCCAAAATCAATATTGTATATTGTAGCATTGTTGATTTTATTCTCGAATTATTTTATAGCGCCTGGTTTTTAAGAATGATGATTTATTTTCAAGCAAGACTTCAAAGGTTTGATTCCTGACTGATTTGTACAAAAAATCTACAAACAAACTCAAATTGACCGGATCTCTGTTGCATGTTAATGTTATGTTAATAACACAATTGACTGCCCTGCATGTAAGTGACTGTTTTTTTTTAAAATACATTGTTGAGTGTTTTACTACCTTCGTGTTGCACGAGTTTAGTTGTTAGATTTAAGTACCTAGGTACATCGTCAATAGTTCTCCGAACACGATTTTCCCATAAAAATGCTTTTCCCTGCCGTTTGTTTTAAGCAAGTTAATGCAAACCACTTCGTATAAAAGGCAGAAGTTTTCTGCTCTTACCGTATAGACCTTTGTTTGAGGTTGTGAACACTGTTAAACCAAACCAAAATGGCCAACCTAACTTACTTCATGTTCGTGATCATCAGCATCGCTGTCGCTGCCATCGGAGGCGCTCAGGCGGGTACTACACTTCCGGATACCGCATCTTTGCCCGTCGTTACGTAAAGCACCTGTCCCCGCGTAAATTAGAAAGCAATTTAAAATCCGCGTTTTTTTTCTTTTCATGCAGCGGAACCTCCAGCAGTCCTTAGTGAGCATCGATCGACATTGCGCCGAAGAAAACCGTCCACATCTGATAACCGGCAATCGAAGAAATGAGTATGCAGCGTTGAAATAAACAATATATCTAATCCAGCATCAAACTGCAACGTGTTTGGTTGTTTTTTTCTTTTATATTGATTTAATGCTATCTTGACTGATGACTGAATGAAGCACTCAAGGGCACCTGACATAAAAGAAACTTCACAGATGGTACGCGGCGGTTAGTTCGAATTTAATTCCAAAATGTGTGATGATTGTTTTTTTTTTCGTTGGTTGATGAAAATATTCAAATCCACGCTTACTCGGATACCATAACGATGGTTCAGGTTGCTTTGTTTCCGTTCTGCTACCGTAAACAAATTAAATACATAGCTTTGTGCCCGGACACGGGCTCTGGAAATTTGGGCGGCACGCGGCTTCTTCGCAACGCTTGCCCGTCGGCGAAGGTCATCGACGCTTCCAAGGGTCAGCCGATTTCAAGGTTCTGGGAAATGTGCCACATATATTTTGAAGCAGCAGGTGAGGGGTTCAATTTTTTATTTTTTTGTGGTATACTCACTGTGCCCTCTGCGCCATCGGATTTGAAATGCGAATTCACCGTTCACCAAATGGTCCAGCAGTGGACAGAATGTTGCAACCGATTTTTGAGATGAGAACAGTGGAAGCTTGAGAAAAAAAAGAACACCGTGTCAACGATTCGCACAACATCGTCCTCGTCCAAGGTGTAGGAGCGATGGGTGGAAGAAAAATGTTCGAAAACAATGTTCGGTCGGACTTGAGGTGGAAAATGGGACGTGTACATGCGAACCAAGGAGATTGAACTTTTCGTCGGTTATGTGTGTGGGTGTGTTTTTTTTTCTTCAACGAAAACCCTGCTGGACTTGGAGTTTGGATGTGTGGCGTGCGCGTTTGCCAAGACGCATGGGACACAGGGCCGGAGGAAGTCACACTTTGACGTATGGGCATGTGGACCAATTATGGTGGTGGCGCAATTATTTCTAGCACAGTTTAATTCTCTTTTGTGGTTTTCCTGCGTGTACCTACGATGCGTACAATTTTCCTCCCGTTCTTCCCTTCCCTTCCTCCATCGCCGGGCAACATCGCAGCGATACACCATTTGTCATGATCCCAAACCACGCCGGCATAATGTCATCCAAATACACACACCCACACACTCCACCAGCACCCCAATTACCCTCTGCTGCTCATCTCGCGGCGCGATTCATCCGTAAAGCTTATCAACGATCATTAATCCATTTAGTTCCGGTTGAGAGCGAAAAACCAATTTTCACACAAGGTTCGCTGTGCCTCTGCGCCTATGGCAGCCACGGTTTTGCGGAACTAAAATGATTTCGAAATTTCCCATTCCCGGCTGCGGTTGAAATGTCAACGGACTTGCGCAACGCTCGGGTTGACCTATAGACGCAGAGCAGAGGAGGCCTGCACGATGGAGCATGCTGTGTGGGGTGTGGGACTGGGGGATGAGCTACTTTTTCCAATAGAATGAGCTCCCGGTGACCATGTTTGACCGGGAGGCGAAGCGAGGTTACGCGAGCCGAGAAACTCAGTACAAGCTATTCAGGCTGAAATGTGTGCCAGAGAGCAGGGATATTCGAACTTGGTGCAAACACATGTAAGATATCCGCGGCATAGTTGAGGCGAGCATGGTTTTACAAGTTGGGACAATATTTGGTGACATCTGATTTCAACTCGAAACGGTCCTGAGATGAGAAAAAGCAATCATAGCATGCTTTGTGCGGTGGTTGTTGGATGCCGATAATTGCTAAACATAATGATTTTTTTTCCATATTACAGAATAAAACAAACTAGAGTTGGCTAAAGCAAACGACTGACTACTCAGAGTGCTCACCGTGTGTATATTAATTCCTCTTGCTATAAACTGCTGTTTGATAGCTACAAATATACTTCATGGTGATACAACAGATATCTATAACATCTTCACTGACATAGAGGCGAAAAACACATGAGATTGAATCCTTCTAGGTCTTTATAAACAAAAACATCTTCGAAGACAATCGTTCGGCGTGCAGTTGTATTGCAATATTAATGTCCAAGACTTCTACCATGTCGCTTGAGTCCAGTTCAACAACCTTAAGGGTTTTAGCGCTTCGTTAGGCGCAACTTCCGTCTCTCTGCAAAACGCGGTATCTCTGCTTCCTGTTTCGGGGGCATCGAACAGATGGTCTGTACTATCTACTTCAGCGGAGTGACTTCCTGATGTGGCAGTATGTTAAGGGCAACCGCATCCAGAACTCCTCCATACGATGTAGTGAAAATGCTAATGTGCCACCGTAAGCCACACACACACACACACACACGGTGCCCACAACCGAGTGGCGTGTTGATTTTCACGCGTCTATGCGCAGCCGAATAGAACGCCACAGAGGTCGTCGTCGTCGTCGTCACCGTCGTCATAGTCAACGCCACCACATTGGACACCACGGGCGGGTCGAGGTTGCGATCATCGGAGAACGATAATCGTTGACTGAATTTTACATGCCACGGGGGTAAAACGCATCCTGCTCCAGGGAGGGGAGATGGGAGGGAGAGAGAGAGAGAGGTGAGGGTTACTAGTTGCGGTCTGTGAACTTGTCACAATGATCCTTCTGTTCCTCATTCTTCCCGTCATTTTCCGTACGTGTTCACCCACTCACACACACACGGTATATTTCATACAAAAAAAAATCTCAATCTCTCCTCCAACAACAACTACGTGGTGAGCTGACTACGGTCTAGTAGCCAATGCTAATGTGTGTATGTGAAAGAGTGATGTATGCTGGAATGTAATTATAAGGGATAGCAGCAGCCTCTGGATTGGCCATATCTCCCTTTCTCTCTTTCTCTCTCTCTCTCTCTGTTTCGAGCGCATGAGTCAGGCGCAAAATAGCATTGTGCACTGAGATGAAACAAAACATAACCACTTCCCACCGTCGCCGCCAACAGACCAGTAGGCATGGCAGACAGCAAACACACAAAAAACCACGGTTGCGAGACAGAACGAAAAAAAAAAATAAATGAAACATTCATCAACCTCCACCACCGGCGTACCTGGTAGTGAACCTGGAAACTGGACACAAATTAAGAGGCTATTATATAAAATGCTTTACCCACGAAAGTTCTTACTCGATTCCAACGCCGACCGTCGGTTGTGACGGACACCAAGTGTGCTAAGCCCGGTTTAAGCTGCGCGTGGTGTGCAACAGCGGAATGTCCCCCGACCTTATTGATTCAAGTGTTTTACAAGTGCATCAGTCCTGAAGCCGGTTTCGTTTGGAGCTGTGTTTGGATGTGAGCGAAATTTTAGGGCCCAAGAACGATCAGCTTCGAAATTTCGGAGAACGGTGCTATATTGTGAGGTGCGTGTGCAAATGACACAACTTTTTGTGCAGTGAAGGTTACCGTACCGTTCTGTCTACTTAAAATCGGCGCTTGGCTTAAGTGTTTCAATTTAGTGAAAGTTGCTGATAACACTACAATAATGCTAAAGGTAAGGCGGAAAAGCTAGCTGATAGTGTGCAGAAAAATGGTGCACTGCTGATGTGCGAACTAGGAAGTGATATTCTGTTGTGCTGATTAAAATAATTTTCCATCTCTACAATGACGATTTTTTTATTGCGACGCTCTTTCATTGTTGACGAGTGTGTAGTGTTGTGTGTTTTTTTTTGCTCAGTCCTATGTTCTATGCTTTCCCATAGGTGCAAACTATTTCCGCAATTTAAAAGAATACCCGATTGAAACTGTCATCACACGTAAATAGAGCGTAAAATCGATTAAACATCCATTTCACCTATTTGTTGCCCGCTCGACCAGACCCCCCCCCCATTATCCCCTCCCTCCGTTAACTCACGCTTTAGGTCAGATAATTTTCCACAATTCGATTCCATTCGATGTGAATGCAACACGGCGGGGGAAACCATCCGAGTGCACATAGAAATTTCATTGCTTCCGGTATTCGGGTAGATGAAAGTTAGTGCAGTTTGAAGTTTGTCCTGCTTTTCACAATTGAAAATAGTGAACCAGGATTAGTAAAGGACATGTTACCATCTGCAAAATGCCCTTGTGTTTGTTGTGAGTTCTCAATAAGTCTAAATTGGCGCTGGAACAAAGTGAATTGCAATTGGTAAAAAAAAGGAAAATTATAAAAAAGTGTCACCAATAGCGATAGCTTCAAATCTTTGTGCTTCAATATTCAAAACACAATAAAGAACGAAGACATTACTTTAAGCACATGGTGAACCTAAATAACCGACAAATCCAAAAAATCACTCGACCACTTTACTTGTCTAGGAAGTTTACTCGAAATACATGAGAAAAAACTGAAAAAGTAGTAACTGAAAACTGAAACTGAAAACTGATTAATAACTGAAATGCATTGCTAGTTGGAGGTTGCTTTGCCGCTCGACAATATTGCAAGGAATGATGGTAATCTAAAAATTTAACTAAATTTAAATTTTTACAAAATAAAAGTGTTTAACAAATATTTTTTAACATATTTTTTCGTAAAAGACATTAAATTAATAACATAGCACAGATTCTAATGAAATGTGATCATTTAATTCATAAAAATTAAACGAATGGAAAAATGACACATTTAGAACATTGAGAAATTCTTATGCTGTCAATTTGACTCCGAAGAATGGCCATCATTATAACAAAAGCGCGCTGAAATGGGGTGGAATGTAAAATTACGCTAAATCCGACTCGCCCGTGCCGCCACTCGCCAATGTTTCCGCTCTTCAGCTATTTTACTATTATTACATCAAACTACATCAAACCCATTCCATTCGGCGTAGGCGCCCGACACCTCACGCCGAACACAAAAGTGTGGTTCGTGCGGTGGTGGATATTATATTTGGGAGTTTACACCGGGAGCTGCCACAGGGAGTAGAGTAAAGTGGAGCACGCTGAGCGTAGAATGAGGCATTTTTTGTTGTATTCTACCTTGCGCAAACGCTCCAACGGACGGCCGGTTGTCACGCTTTATTAACCATGCATAGATCCACCTGATCCCATCGGTGGCCCGGGGATTAGCGGGTGGCATGTGAGATGACAGATGTGCCCCGGGAGTGGGCAACACTAATGAGTGGCATTAGGGTAATGTTCATAGGGGGGCATTTCGTTTGGACTACAAATTTCGGGGCCGAAATGGATGGCGAATGTTGCTCGCTGGCGCGTGTGCCATGCTCATGGCTATCATGGCCACATCGCTTCCGGCCCTGGGAGATATTATTTCAAATTTTAAGATTGCATCACAAGCAGAATGTAGAATATTGAACGCAAAAATTGCATAATTGGCTGCAATGATGATTTAAAGCGTAGCGGTTTGAAATTGATTGCTTTTAAATTACACGAAATTGTACATAAAAAATGAGGGTCTATTCATCGACATTTATGATAAAATGGTTCGTGCCAAATTTTCAATCAATGAGCTAAACATGTTCATCATTTTTTTAAATATACCTCTCCATAATTATTTGGGCTATTTTACACACACTTTTCAGCTCTCTGTGGCACTGCTGATTGTGGCGGTGCATCTGGCGCGTGCCAACCTTGCCGCCGAAAGTACGGTGACGTCGGGCAAGCTGATAAATGCTCCACCGCCACCGCCCGCTACGTCGCTCGGCAGTCTTTACCGGACCGCCAGAGATGACTACAACTCCAGAAGGCACTGTTCCAACTGCGGACCCGGCTACGAACGAGATATGCGGAGTTACGCACGGCCAACAGGCATTACGGGGTACTACAGCGGAATGGGTGCGATCGAGGACGACCGGAACTGGTACTACCGGCCGGAAAGCTTCGATGATCGCTACCGTGGAAGCGGAGGAGGATATCAGTCGGCGTATGGTGGCGCCTACCGGCAGCCTGCCTACATGGGGTAAGATGGGCGCACTTCCCCGGTGCGTCAACTTAGATTGACTAAGCTACAAGTTCTAATGTTCGTAATATTCGGTAGCTATGAGTACGATCGCTACATGCAGCGGCCCGACGACAGAGGGTACGGTGGGTATGGGTATCAAGGAATGGCGATGAGAACGAACTACTACGACGGTGGTGCAAGCCGCATGCCGTACTATCCTGATATGATGCGTGGCTACGGATACCGCGGAAACGGGTATGATAACCTCGACCCCCATTACGAGTACTACATGACGCAGCGTGGCCCGATGGGAATGTCTTCAAGAGGTAACAGTGAGGACGTGCAACACAAAATTCCATACATTTCTCATCCGCACCGTTTTATCGTTGCACACCCATTTAGATCGCTACTATGGAGCGCAAGGCTACTATGATGATCGCATGATGGGCTACGGTGGACACTACGACAATAAAAACTTCCGACCTTGGGATCAAACGTACAGGTACTTCAATAATTACTACTGATAGTCGCTTCTCAAACCGTGCTTACGCTCTCTGAGTATAGTAAAATTAAGTGTAAAATGCTTTATCGAACATAGAACAACGCTGAGTTGATACTACTTTTCTACCGCTTTTCCGCCTAGGGCATATAATACTGCTTGTTGATTATCAAAACAAATTTAATGTATATACAACTTTCCGCAATGCATTTCCAAGACTAAGCTTGAAACTTTAACAATCCGCCAACCCAATACTGTAAACTCCGCTCCGCTCGCTCGTAAACGACCCTGCAGAGGGGGCAGAATAAGAGCGAGTCAGTGCTACTAATCCACTTTACAAGTGCTTTACGTGCAACGCTTTGCTGCTACACGAACGCGGTTGTACAGGTTATAACGAAACATATTAATCAACTAAGGGAGGGACTGTTCAGTACGATGGAGCATGTGTTCAATAAAATCACGAAGGTATGTGTGTCGAAACTATTCCATGAACGATTAGCGTGTCTTGCGACTAGCAAAGATTCTGGTAACGCTTCCTTTCCAACATTCCATCATCAAGCCATTAGAAATTGAGAAATACTTTTCGAATGCTGCCCAGCTGCTCTAGTTTGGGGGGGGGGAACAATCAAGACTAAATGCATCATATGGTTTCCCTCAGTGTTTTCCTTCATCTGGACGAAATATAAAATGCAACCAACAAACAAATGAGCAAATGGAAGTTCGAACTATCGAAGTGACGCTGTACGGAAAAAGGATGTCACGCACTAATGTTGAATTTGTATTTCGTAGATAAAACGCTTGCCCTAGCCCTGTTGCATGTAGCCGCATAGTCATTAATCGTGTACAGGTACTCTAACAAATTATCAGACGCTTGGTACGCCCAACGCCGTAGTTTGTCCTTGTACATACAGCGCACATTAACATCTGGAACGCACGAACGCAGAAGACGCTGGTTTGCAGCAGTTTGCCGTAAATAAATAAACCTTTATTAACTGCTCCTTCAACCCTCAGAGGAATATCTGGTTTTGATAATTCTGGACGTGGTTATTATTTTGCAAGTCGTCCCTCGACATCCTCCTCCCCATCATCACAACCACCATCATCACCCTCATCATCCCACCTGTCTGCACACGCATCATACCATGTCCAATCGCAACCGGCTAGCGCGTCGGGCTACGGTGGCCAACCGGGAGGCGCTGAGCACCCGGGCCGTCCCACCGGTGGCAGCTACCAGCGACCGGAACAGCAACACCACAACGGACCCGACCGGCCGGACTACAGTGGACCGGACGCGACGCCAAACTGTTGCCGCAATCGGTACCCCGAACAGGCCGGTGCGCATGGTGGTTCTTATTCCGCGCACAGCTCCAGCCAAGGACCGAGTGCGGTGAGCTACGGTGGTGGCGGACACGTGCAGAGGCCTTCCGGATCGGGTGGAAGCTGGAGCTATGCCGGCGGTGGTGGTTCATCAACTGGCGGTGGTGCTAGCACGGGCTATGTTGGCGTGAACGTAAACTCGCACGGATCGTACGGTGAGCCTCACAGTGGACCGGGCCAGTATCCAGGAGGTGGTGGTGGCAGCAGCAGCAGCAACAGCAACGGTGCCACAGCTGCCCATGAGTACGGAGATAATCGTCGTGAAACGGATCATCGGCAGCAAAGGTGAGTTTAGCTCACGGTACCATTACGTTCCATGTAACTAACAAAGGGGGGGTGGTAAATTGTACAATTGTTTGATAGAAAATCTTCTTAAAATAAATTTAAAAAAGCGTTAAAGAACCGGTAAATTAGTTGGGAGAAAACTTTTAGTACTGTCACCTTTTGTCAAACAATCTTCGTCTTTGTATTCAAATAGTTTAGAGTAAATGCACCAAAAAACATAGTGGAAACGTAAAACTGGTTACAAATTAGTACCGTTCTACAATGTACAAACTTTTTCCAGAAGTAACACAAAGCATCGTTTTTTTTTTTTTATCTACAAATCCTTCGGCATCTCCTACGGTAGCGAGCGAATGCGCATGCAGCACAAACCGAAAGGCTTCTTTTTTTTGTGTTGATCAAAATAGCAAATGCACTTCCACCGCACACCATTGCACCATTGCACAAATGGCACCAACCAAAACAAAAAAAAACCTTTATGCAGCAGCGGCAACACACTTGCACCTCGCACTAGAGTTATTAGGTCCCCCGGACCGGAATGACTATTTTTTGTTTTGTACGTCCTACGAAAGACCGCCGGCCTGGTAGTGAGTGCAGAAACAGCAGTAGTGGGGTGAAAAATTTCGTTCACGTTTCATTGTGCCACGTTCGGAAAATTCATTCGAATGCTGATGCAGCAGCATATCCATCATCGTTGTTTGCCGGGCCTTCCGATAAACGGGAAGGACTTGGCAAACATGTTGACCTAAAATACTTTGCTAAATTTAATAATAACTAGAGAGAGGGAGAGAGAGAGAGAGAGAGAGAAAAAAAAACATAGAAAATATGAGGAGAATCTAATTGTAAATTAACTTCCCACTGAACGAGGTCTTTTCAAACCAATCGATAGCTTTGCTTTACTTCCGCTGGTAGTACTTTACTTTACTTCAGCTCGGCTTCACCATATCTCGACTATCCTAGCGAAGGAGAAGGTGTAAAACAAACTACTCACCCTCTTAATGATAAACGGTAGACTTTAATGCGTAGCTTTTACACTTCAAGCGTGCGTGGCAACTCGTTTGTTTGTGTACAAGACAATTGTGCCGTATCGCACTCATAGCTGAAGCGCATAAGAAAACTTCGCATTTGTCTCTCGACAAACTATGAAGATGCATGAGCCATCGTGCTTCGCTTTGCTCCACTCTGCATTCAGTAGAAATGTGTTGCAGGGGGTGGGCGGGGAGGGGGAGGGGGT
>JXXA01000087.1:0-13064 GCA_000956255.1 Anopheles punctulatus | reverse complement strand
TATGCGATACGGTGTGTAGCGGTGTATGGTGAAAGATTTGGGTCAGAAGATGTTCTTAACAACGGAAAAAACTTGAGCAAAACTATCTCACTCTCAACAAGGTAGAGGTCCCTACAACGAGGTCCTATGAAGTCTGGACATCTCATTACTTCCAGATGGATTGCTAGCCTCATACGACGGAATTGAAACACAAATTCCATAACCGACCAAACAGTTCCGAATGAAAGACGACGATTGTGGGAAGTTTGCTCCCCAATACCAATGATCAGTAAATGGACTTTCCAGAAACCGCTCTCATTCAGCAGCGCATACGAGAGCAGCAAGGAAACGTCGACACGATCGATGCATTTCTCTCGCCATTGAACCAGTCATGTTTATAGCCCGGTCGCTAGCCAGTGGCGTATGGGCCCCTGTAACGAAACGTAAATCCCTCCATCAGGCACCATTGGCAAGCTATTTATAAAACCAACGCCCTTCCTCCTTCACATGTTCTGGAGGATCGAACAGAGTCGACGAAGAGTCAAGTTGGGCGACAAGAGTGGGTGATGAGTGTGGTGAAAAAACAAAAAAGCACAGTGAGCTGCACTTTGCTTGCTCGATCGGCATCGGTACGCCATCACGCGCTTATTTCACACCGACCGGATTTGTTTTCCTTCTTGCCAGACGCGCGTAAGAAGGTGTCAGCTAACTCATTCAATTTTAATGATTTGCAAAAAAAAGCGAAACGAACAAACATCCGCATGGATAAACAAACGTGTGTGATGGAGATGCGTTGCAGAATGAACTTTCATTTTGCGACCAATATCAAATATCATGAATGCAATCTAGTGATCCTATCATTGATCAAAACAGCTAATTAAATTACACTGCCTCAAGGTGAATTGATTTGGTGAATCATATAATAATTCGCTCCAATTTCTCCATCATCTCAACCGTTTACAAAACAAATGAATGTTTAAACTGAATGTAGACCATCGCAATTGCAACAAACCATGCGGTTTCACACGCACACAGTAGGGAATGTGGATGAAAAATTATGCTCCATCTGACATATGCCAACACCAGTTTGCTCGCGCATCGCGCACCGTTCCCGAAGAATTTCAAACCGCAAAGCAGAAAATGTATCGAGACGCATTAATAGCAAATCGTTCTCACATTCCAACACCGATCCAGATCCAGCACAAGCAATAGAGGCGGGAGCCAAAATAGGCCGATTCGGTGTGACCACAGGCGAGTAGACTCGTTGCACACTACCGGCGCGTCATTTATAGAACAAAGTCTTGCATTCCCGCAGACGCATTACTTGCCATGCAATTTTCGATCGGTCAATTTACGCCTACTCTCATGCAAGAAAACATCTGGAACGGGTTTGGGATATTGATGAGGATGTAGTAGACGAAGAAAAACAATTCCATCATATGAGACAAGAGTGCAGAGTAGCTCTAGCCACCCAGACGACGCTCGCAATACAGCGTACATTCCCCTCGCAGAGCTTGAAGCCGAGTAATTCGCAACCATGCCTTCAAAGCCGCAGGCTCGTTAGCAAGCTGAACGTTACACACCTTGCCAAAAACCAAAGGCGGTTGTGCACAACCGAGCCGAACGCATAAGGCAAATGGCGAAAGGAAATGGAAACACCCCACGTCGATTTTTGCTTCCTCTAATTGCGACATTCAAGAGAGCCTAGATCCTGACGATGATTGCAGATCCGGATGAACGTCACACGAAGGGAGAACATAAAGCGGCCAGATTTCGAAAAGGAAATTAGCTCAAAAGGAAATCACCTCCCTGCCCGACGCGTGCAGTCAACCAACAGCAGCTCCGTTACGTTTCGGCGCAAAGTTATTATTATACCGTGTACACAACCCGATCCGGTTCGCGCATCGTGTCAAATTTTGGGGTTCGGGCTAGTAGATAAAAAGCCAGCAACCAGCGAAGGGTTGTAAGAACGCTACGACACTACGATATGCTTGGTCACGTTCCTGATGGTAGTGGTGTTGGTGATGGTACAAACTCCAAGTACAGAGCCGGCAACACTCCACCCGGTTGTGTAGTAGAGATTGCAACAGAAACGTCGATGGAGGTGTCTTAGAGCAGGGCACGATTGAAAATGAACAACTGTACGGTTCCGGCTTTGAAGCTGCACCAAAACGATGAGTAGCATCGTGCGTGAGAAGTGCTCGTCGCTGTAAGCTGCTTAGTGCCGTCAATGAAGGGTCCTAATGAGCGAACAGTCCGTGACTTCAAACAATAGTGCTTCTGTTGCTGTCGAGATCCCCAACCCTCGTTGCACCTTCGTGCACCTAAAAAGCATTCCCTTGCGAGCGTAAAGAATTTGGCAAACGCTACTCACCGTTTCGTTCCTCTACCGTCTTCGCACCTCCAGCCGCCGGTGGTGAATCTTCCGCTCGTGAATCCTCCCGCTCGCTGCTACCGGCCTTCATCAGCAACTTTTCCGTCGATTCGTTCTCCTGCTTCTCGTCCTCGGTGTGGATCGGTGAGGAAGGGCCGGACGATGCGCTGGCCCCGGGACTGGGCGACGAGCTGATGGCATGCGCTGGGGACGTAAGCCCACCGGATCCGGTATCTTTCTCCGACGACTGCCGCCGAGCGAGTGCACCGAGTTCGGGATATTTGAAGCCTGGCGGTGCCGCTCCATTAGTCGTTGGAACCGCCGCCACCGCCGATCGCTCGTCCAGGTTGCCTTCGAGCGATTTTTTGCGGATTGCTTTCTCTGGCGGTGCTGCTGCCTGGTGTTCGACGGCACTCTGCTGCTGATGGTGGACTGTGGTAAGGACGGTAGTGCTACTGCGCACCGGAGCTACGGGGGGTAGATTCGCATGAGGGGCGGCCACCGATGGCGGCGGTTCCGCCTGTCTCGGCGGTGGTTTTAACTTCTCCGGACTGAGCTTCGTTGGGCTGAGCGAGCTCGGATCGGTGGCGTGCGGTGGTACCGCCGGCGGTGTCTTTGTTGGGCTTGGGAATGAGTTCTGTCGCGCGTTGGCCACACCGCTCGTGCGTGGACCCTTCTCCGGCGGCGGTGGTGGAGGTGTCTGTCGCTTCGGTGGGCTTGGCGGTGGTTCGCTCGGAGACGGCAACCGATGATGGTTGCTAATGGCGGGTGCGTGCCCGTTCCGTTCCGCTGCGTACGGGTGCTGCTGCTCCTTGGCGCTCCCGTTCGGTATGGCTGAGTAGTTGCCGTTTGTCGTCGGTGCGACCGGTGCAACGGCTGTCACGTTCGCACCAGCACCCGCGATAATTCCCGTCCCCGGCACGGTTCGGATAATATCACACCGATTGAAGTCCCCACCACCGGCACCCTTGGTGGTGCGCGTTTTGGAAAAGTGCGACGTCCAGTTCTTCTGCTTTTCGATCAGCTCGCGGGAATTAAACTTCCGCTCCGGTTTCTCCGGCTTCTCGGGCTTCTCCGACTTGAGCCGCGACTGGTTGAGGATGCGGTTCGAGTCGAGCTTGCCGATACCGTTGCTTATGGCCGTCGGTGGCTGATGCTGCAGCTGCTTTCTCTTTGGCGACGGTGATCGATCCGGGCCGGAACCGATGTCGGACAGGTTGTCCTCCTTGCTGCTGGAATGTGACATCTTAATACTGAACGGTGGCGGCCGATTGACGCGCCCTTCGCCCAGCTTCTCGAACAGGGCGCGCGCGTTGTTGAACCGAGCGGCGTGTGATTCCGTCCGCACGACGGTCGCCGTTGGGGAATGCGTTGCACCGGTGCCTCCGACGGTGCTGCCGGTGGTCGGTCCTTCGCTGCGCGTCTGTACGTCTTGTGCTAGCTCGACCGGCTTCCGCTGGAATAGGTTCGCTATCTGGGACACCTTAGGCCCGGCGGCCGATGCCGGATGGGTTGTTGCCGCCGTTTTGTCCATGTCTGCCGAATGAATCCTGCGAAATAAAAACGAAGAATAAACTGTTGTTAGATTGAGAAAAACCAAAAATATCGAACCTAAGCGAAACATATTGCAAAGAAACCCGAGCTGTTGCGTACACCCAACTAACCGGACTAACACGGAACATGCGAATCGCGTGCTGCAATCAACTACTAGACAACAATCGTGTCTAGTATGTCGGAGAAATGTATCACCACCGAGAAGAATCACGGATTGGCTCATAACACTAAATAACGATGCAACAGAGATACCACAGTGGAACAACAGCTCTCGCTCCACTACGTTGTACGCCCGTAATGGTGGTTGAATTTTTAGATAATGTCCACCTATTGAGCTACCGAGCTCACAAACACTACACCACCCCACTCAACAAGCGATAGGAAGAAATGAAAACTTTCCTACCGTCCGTAATTTCTGCGCGTTGTTTTTCATCATTTTTAACACAAAATCATTTCCGACGTTGATGGGTTACTTCCGAAAACAAATGGGGTGTTTTTTTTTTTTAACAAAAATGAGCTTCCTTTTGCACCGAGGGAGGCGGTCAAATAGAACACAACCACGAACAAAAAAAAGCCATCCGTGTCGTCTCCGTCTTGTCGGAGAGGCTTTCGGCTAGGTTGGTTGGGCGATAACGACAGTAAAAGTGTCTTATCAGAAGCGGCTGGCGTAACTGGTCGCGTTCCACTCGATACGCAAGCGAGCATGTATTGTGTGATGTCATAAATATACAGGGCACCTGTACGCGCGTCTTAAAATTCCTATCATTGATGGAGAAGGGTTGCATATGATGTGGGGGGCGGACTGAGGATCGGTATGATAATAAATGATTTATTTTATTTTTGAACGACCATTTCCGCCTAAGATAAATGAGCGGCTGGACACGTTCTATACGCTGTACTAAGTAGGAATGAGTTTCCCCTGTTGAAGTGGGATGTATTATATTGACTATATTAACTACACGATCGCCTATACTCACAGCGTATTTCACAGTAAAAACTCCCATTTTAACGAAGAAAACCGATGATAACACTACAGCACAAAACAATTCTCTATCTTCTTCCGAGCTATCATTAATGGTTGTCTTTCACAGGTAAAACGCAAACCACACTGTCGTTGTGAGCAAATTTCTTCCCGGGAACGTCCGAAGCTCGGAACGAATTACGTCCGGTCGATCGGTACTGTCTGAAAACACAACTACACGATTCGCTAACTTCCAACACAATCCTCTGCCCACCGGCACCGGCAGTGAATAACAAACATCAAGACAAAATTGATAACGCCGCCAGCACGAGAGAGCAAAAAAGAGCGAAGTACACCGGGTGGTAGTTCTCAGGACCGTGCGATAAGTAACGCGTCCAGCTTGGTTGATTGGACCGTGGTGGGCAACACTACTGACTAAAGCCGACGTTAAGTGTCACATGCGCAGTGGTAACCACTTGATGCACTCTTCAATAAACCGGATATCATTCGGTTCAAGAGGGATACGATACGGGCAAACAGTCCGCGACCGCGACCAGTCCAGCCGGCAATAGGAGAATGATGTTCAGTTGCGGTTTAGTACTATTAAACGATGACACCAACGATGGTTAAGTCTTTGACGTGCTGGACAGTTCTGTTGATACTATTGAATCCGAGCTTCGCAGAGATTGTCCCCAGCTGCGCCAGCGTTTTCGGTTGTCTTTCGTTTTCCGTGGACACTTCCTGTCCGAATCCGGACGAGTTCTGGTCGCCGACGGCCGTACTTGGCGGGTGTTGCCCTGGGTGCGTCAAAGGTCTTCCCCTGGGGACACCGTGCGGCGATGCTTTTGTCACCGAAAGTCCCGAGACGCCAGTAACACAGTGTGCTCCCGGTTTGGTGTGCGGTGACGGTAGTGTGTGTCAGCTGAATACGAGTGAGTGTGTTCTCGGCACTGATGTGCAGCAACTTTCATTCACACGATTCACTGCACTGTCTAGGTGATTGTTTATCAACGCATCACGTATCGCCCGATACCTTCGACTGGGTTCCGCTGTGTGATAATCGCGGCCGGTACGCACCCAAACAATGCCGTGGGGATCGACTGAACGGGCGCTGTTTGTGCTACTCCGCCGAGGGAAAACGCATTTTCGGCTGGAGCTGGCTTAATCAGGCCCAGAACATGACTTGCGGTCGGTAGTCAGCGGTGTCCGTCTACTCCACGTGCGGTGGTTGATATGGTGGCCCTAAAGTCGAGTGAATATGGTGACTCACAAAACAACGCCGTTGTTGTGTCTTGCAGCTTGCAGTCGTAGACGTGCCGAACTGGAAGCGGAAGGACGGTTCGATGTAACGTTGCACTGCACGCAGAACGGAAACTACGAGAAGTTGCAGTGCGATCGGGGTGTCTGCTGGTGTGCCGATTCACAGACCGGCTCCCAAGCGCCCGGTACACGTGCCGTGCCGGAAGATCTGTGGAATCTTCTGCCGTGCTGTTGGTTTCGCTGATTCGCTTGATGGATGATCCCGCACCATTCCTAACCGTTCCACTTCCCTTCCCGCCTTGCTCTCGTTTCAGATAACGAAACACTGCACGGTGCGCAGTACCTAAGGCGTTGCGAAAGTGTGGCGTTCTCGCAGACACTTCAGCGCAAACAATTCATCATCCGCGGGCACACGGGCGTAACGTTCACCAACGCGCTCTGCGGTTACGATGGCAGCCACGGGTGGTACAGCATCGAGGGACAGGAGTGCGTTGACACAGCGAGTGAAAATGTAGCTTTTCTCTAATTTTTAATTATCATTCTTCCCAGAGCTGCTTGCACGTGGCTTGATGGTACTAAAATCGATCCCTACAGGACGTCCCTCCAGACGTTGCCCGCAATGAACTGCAGTAAGTACCAAATGACGGTATTGGTGGAGGGTGGTGCTTTAACATACCCTAACCTTGCTATTCTCAAAACATCCTTTTTATTTCAACAAATACACAACCTGAGGCGAGCCTTAAACAAAACCCAATCCACTAAGCGTTAACAGAGCACACAACATAAACGCTTGACAGTGAACGCTTTACGCCTAACGCTATGCAATCCGCATTACACGAAACAAGCATTGGCGACGGCCTCGGGGCTCAAGCGATATTTAGTATGAAAACTTCCAACACTTCCCCTACCGAAAGCTAATGGCCACACCGGAAGAAAACGAACAAATTTTCGCACCCTCGCAGAGAACGCTTGCCTTTACTTTCATCATACCGACCAAGCATATTGTTCATACCGTAGTTACTTAACGAGAATAGGCACGCAATGCGCTCGAGCGTTGCACACATTGATGCCACACGGAGTCCACATTTCGCTATATCCACCCACCCGCTATTTCCACAGATTGCGCACGCGACGAGAAGCTTTTCGCGATGTACGGCCGAACGATGGAGTTGGCGTGCGAAGGCAATGGGAACTACGTGCCACTGCAGTCGCGCAACGGTGCCCTGTTTTGCGTCGATCCGGACGGGTTCGTAGTCGCGCAGAATGTGCCGGAGAAGATGAACTGCGCGCAGTTCATTTTCGGGGCGAGTGTGATCTAGGGAAATAAACGATCCGTAAGTTGAGTCGCAAAGTGTCCCCCTTTATTTCACGCTGGATTGTTCATGATGACGTTATTCACTTACGGTGATGTCTGTACTGCTTTCATTCTCCTACACTCCGGGCGAAAACTGACTTTACTGTAGACGTATCAACGACGATCTTATCGAATGACATCGAAAATCAATTTCCCCAAAAACCTAACAAGGGCAATAGATATCAGGTGCGTTGGTTTTCCTAACAAACGAAATACGGTGTCTCAGTCGATAGGAAACCTTCCAGGGGAAGGAGTTCAATCATGCGCTATCCGGCATTTGGTGATGTTCTAGCTTCGACAATCGCTTTGTGTTATATACTCATCGCCTGTAGTGCAGTGGATCCACCAACGTGCGATTCATCGTACGGCTGCATCTCCTCAATCCGACAGGAGGATTGCGCGAAGGGCGAGATACTGATCTCGGGTGGATCGCTCAACGGTTGCTGCCCTGGCTGTCGCGGAGGACGAACATATCTGGCCGTCTGCAATCCAAACATTGCCGATCGGCTGTGCGCTCCGGGCCTGAAGTGTGTTGGCCGGAAGTGTATCTACGATCGCTGTACGTGGCTCAAGTTCGACACGTTTCTGCCCAAAACTCTCTCCGAGTTTTTTTTTTATTTCCGTTTTACTCTCTCCTCAAGCGACATGTTTACACACCATGCATCTGGACAAGGATTTGGTCGGTTGGATACCAAAATGCAACCTGGATGGGACATACGCTGCCAAGCAGTGCCGCGGAGATCGACTCTCGGGTCGGTGCTTCTGTTACAGTGAGGACGGTAAGCGAATCTTCGGTTGGGACTGGTATCGGAACACCTTACGGATGACTTGTGGTGAGTCGTACTGTCGAAAAGCGCAGAGTATGCCTAAGACCTAAGCCATCCTATCCTCTTCATTAAGCCTGTAGCAGACGGCGCAATAAGCTGGAAAGCGAAGGTCGCTTCGACGTGACGCTGCACTGCACGCAGAACGGCAACTATGAGGAGCTGCAGTGCGATTCGGGACTGTGTTGGTGCGCGGATGAGTTCACTGGCAGTGTCCAGCTGGGTACGACCGTGGTGCACGAAAGTTTGTGGCAGCTACTACCCTGTTGTGAGTGTTAGGCATGATCTAGCTTCCAACGACAACTCGGCTATTGCAACTACGCTCGCTTCGTGTGACCTTCTCGTTTGCAGATAACAGCACTCTGCACGGTGAGTCGTACCTCCGGCAGTGCGAAAGTGCCTCCCAGGCGCAGAAGCTAATCCTCAAGAAGTTTAACACGCGCGGTACCGTTGGCGTTACGTTCAACGAGATCCTGTGCGACTACGACGGCGCTTACGGGCTTTACAAGGTTGAAAACGGAGTGTAAGTACAAAACGTACTCCATGGGAGTCACGCACCGCACGCCAAAAGACTTTCGCCCCCAAGTACCGTGGCCCCCCTCCCTTACAGGGTGGTGGTGTCTGTGACTTATCGCTTTCTCCACCCTGTCGCTTGCGCGAATTGTTGCTAGTTTAATTCTCCATAACGGTTCACTGTCCAAGGTTTTTATCATCCTTGACTGTATTTCCAGCGTCTATTGCACTTGGCGTGACGGAAAGAAGATCGGCTCGTTTCAGATACGCTCCAGCATGCTCTCGTCAGTGAACTGCTGTAAGTATACTGGGTGCTATGGAAGTACGCAAACAGCAGGCATATCCACAAATCACACGTTGCAGATTGTGCCCGCGATACGATCATCTACCGGGAGGCTGGCATACCGTTCACGTTAGCCTGCGGGGGCAACGGCAACTACGAGTACTCCCAGGACCAGAACGGAAAACTGTTCTGCGTCGACAGCGATGGGTTCGTGGTGACAACGGAGGTTGCCCCGAATGAGTCATGCGATAAGTACATCTACAACTCCGCCTTCTATAATGAGGACTGACGGATGGAGCAATGACGTACCCTCCCCGTCCAATCATATCCAGCATGGAAGTTCGCTGGAAAAAAAAAATCGAGTGCATGTAAAATGATATGCGATACATACAATATGTAGCAAAACAACAACAAAAAACTGCTAGCGTTTTCAATGTTATCTGTTTACCAATAACTTTGTACTGAGGATGTGACACTCACAATCCAGTCGAACAAAACAATCGTTGACATTGGAGACACTCGGTGGAGACCACATACCACCACGAGCTAGGCAGGCATATCCTTTCTTTGACCGCAACGTGCCACCCAAGCGACTGAGGCGGCTTCGATAGGTATTGTGATTTTGGTAACTTAATATCCATCCACTCTCAACCCCACAGGCAATGGATGAACGATTCTAACGTCAAACGCGCTTAGTAACCGATCCGAACCACAACAGGGGCAAGCGTTTGGTGACCTTTCCAGAACACGATTTGCACTTTTGCAGTCCACAAGAATCATAGTCCGATCCATGTCCAGTGGCTTACAGGGGGAGCAACGATGTGGTTGGCCAGATTTTTAACTATTCATCGAGCTTGCAACCAGCTTTGCGGTGCGCTAGTTTTGCAGTCGTAGTAATCTGGGTTAAAACGAGTTCAATACATCCGTACGATTTTGTAGATGCATACGGCAAGAAAAAAAACGCTGCAGTCAAACAATATGTTGTAGAGCCAGGTATATAACAGGGCTTACATTAAAGGTGGTCTACATTTGGATCATAATGCAGTTTCATTATGATTATGCAAGAACATGATAGGAAATCAAGCTTCGCATTTAATAAAAGTTACGAGAAACCTCCATCTATCTAGGCCATATTTGGTCGCCGTGAAGCTCCTCATAACTTCGCTTTTCACCCATGTGCTATGTTTAATTTTAGCTCATAACTCACTGTCAGCAAAAGCTGACAGGCACAACGACATAATTACATTGTATTACAACTCCGTGTCATCTTGTCCGCCGGCCAGCCGACACTTTGGCCAGTTTTATGGCAGGTGTTGGTATACACACCGCTCAAGCCACGGCATAGATAGTGACACAAACCCGCGCCTAATAAAAGCCCACTCATACAGCAGCCGACCATCTTGCACGACGATTACACATACAGCCGCACTTATACTTACCTTTTGCACAATTAAATAAATCACCAGCGAACGTTACTCAGGCTGCTGCCGTCGTTGGTTTCCGTGTGCCTGTAGTTGCCGCACTTCGCACGATGCCGCAAAACAGACCTACTCAAGATAGTACCATATCGCTGCCTCCATTTGCAGCAGACCGGCCGTTGTCGATTCTAAATTTGTGATTTGTGGCGCAGAGTAATCAAAAGCCTACTGGTCCGTGTGTTGACTCTATTGTTTCAACATTGCTCTGACAGGAACGTAAGTACGCCGCTGCTTGCTAGATCCAGGGATTGCAAACCTTGAGGAAAAAAGCTGCAATGAGAAAACGAGAGCTTGGTAAGAATTTACACAACGCATACAGAAACAAAAACCATAGCGGAATAGGGAAAACCAAAGAAAACCCAACGAAAACCTAAAATCAATCAAGACATTTCATAACTGACGCGGGATATCGAATCGCACAGCTAACTAATCTAACATAATGCCAGCTTGAAGGAAAATAACAGCAACGAAAAAACCACCACCCTGGCTCGTTCACGGCTATTTTCACACATTACTGGACCGAGCAGCGTGGATCGAAATGAAAAACCAAAATAATAAAAAAAAAACAACGAGTAAAACCCTTAACGCACGCGTCGGGGTTTTCCGATTCGAAAACGAGGTATTAAGTACGCGCTCGTTTACAGTTTTCCTTCTACTGTGCTCAATGTAAGAGTTTCCTTCGTTCAAATGGCGTTAAATATTTCTGTTTTTCTTTGAAGTTTTTGTTATTGTGATCATTTCACAGCATACGTTAATCTGTGTTATTTATTTTCATGATACTTATTATTAAAAGTGTTTCTCTTTTTGTTGCCAGTGTGTTACGCTTTTCATTTCCTTTCGTGCAGGTAAAACTACCGCAGCTGATCGTCAATCATCGCCTGTTTAAGTCTGTTCGGTAAATATTAGCCCGACTCAACCCCCATCCCCCCTCCCTGGCAGGGTGGTTGTTTTTCGTGTTTCTCGTCGGTTTTGTGTTATGTTCCGCGTGTGGTGAAGCGTGAAACATAATTCCTTCCCCTTTTCACCCTATCGACCATGACTTTGTGTGCCTCCACGAGTGCGCCACCATCGTTTGGGTGGTACTCCTTTATTTATTTGTAATGTAATGTGGAGCACAACAATGCTGTTGTTGGTGCAGGAAAAATGAAGCATTTCATTCAAAACTTATTGTAGCGAAAAAAAAGTATTTTGAAGAAATGTATGCACAAAATGTAAATTAACTTGCAGATAAAAATGTTTATTATACAAAAAAAAACAAAAATTCGGCAATTCATTCTTGTAGCTGTTTTAGATTTGCCCAGGTCCCAGAAGGGCCCATCTGAAAAATAAGTTACGTGTGTGAATACACGATTTTGCGGTGACGCAAACGCACGAAGGAAAAAAATAACAAACGTTCTCCCCATCATTTTTTTTCAGTCTACAAAGCTACGGGCGGCACACTAGCTCTTTCTTCTTTGTGGCTGAAATTGGTGGAAATTCTTTTTCACCGTGACCTTTCCAAAGCGACCAGTCTTACCTTGGCCGCGTACGAAACCATCCGGAACGAGAACAAAGCGAGAAAATTTCCTATCCTATCATGCCGTTTGTAAAAGCAAAACGATAGAAAAAAGGCCTACAAAACGTATGGCAAACATGAAGCCAATTGAGAAATGAATTTTTCCTCCATCCTCGGTAAGCTTTGTAGACACACGTTTCTCTCACTGGCCGATCCATAGCATTATCTTTATTATACATTATTGTAATAGAAGCCCCCCCTTCCAATCGTGTCAGGCCACAGAGGCCAAAGCTAAGCGAATTTATAATAAACTGTTTACGATTTAATCGCTACATGGTGTGCTTGCATGCTGAGTGTAATAAAGGAATTATTTTTTTTTGTCGAAATCTTTTTTCACTACTTTTTCAATAAAATACTTCGTGACAAAGTTTAGTAACATTTAGATTCTCCAATGTTCTTACTATGAAAAAGCCTATCAAAAAGCGTATTTTAAAATATTCAGATGAAAACTTTTACTGCTAATAAAGCAATTTGTACGAACTATTCAATCTGAATGCGAGCTTTCTTTTCCTATTATTCTTATTGCACGTATTTCAGATCATATTTGGAATTCTTTCCAAACAATCTTACACTGTCTGGCAACAATTATTCAATCGGCACATTTTAAATTTTTATTCAGCCCAGAAGACGTGTCTTTCTGCAAAAAAAAGTGTTAAACGTTTCGTCTTCTACGTCTACTGTTTGCTGTTGAATAATGTAAATAGCCAAAACTGGTTTTATTGGATCGCTTGGAACCGAAGCATTTCTTTGCCATTTTCCAATAAAGATATATCTTACCACCATCCCTACGCAACGGCAGTGTATCATCGTAAGACAGATAAGCGTTTGAATATTTATGACGACAATCCGCTAATTCGCATCGTGCACACTGTCAATCGCTTTGTGCTCTTCAACGTGTGTTTTTCGAAGTAAGAATCACAAATTTGAAT
>JXXA01000068.1:0-16082 GCA_000956255.1 Anopheles punctulatus | reverse complement strand
GTTCGCTGTTACCACTCCGCAAATGAAACAAGAAGTAACGCAGCTGTCAAATTACAGTTTTTCTGTGTCGTCCGTTTTTAAATTAATCTGCCTAGATGGCGCTTCTCTATGTATTGGTTTCTCTTTCTAACCTGTCATATCATTGAGAAAAAACGAAACAATCGGATTTGTTTTGGTTTTGGCAACGCGCAGTAAAAGTTTCCCAGCTGTACTTATGATCGAATTTTATCACAATACCAACTGCGAATAACGATTATCAGAAGCACGCAGAATACACGAAAAGCATCGATATGGAAACTACGAAATTGAAGGACATAATCCTAAACGCGAAAAGGCCGTACGTGATACAAAACGCCACAAATACTCAATGGAAATGTTTTCAACAAACCTTTGAAGAATGGTGTGAAACATTTGACGCTATAACCCCGAATTTGGTTCCATTCGAAGGATGTTCGAATATGGGCAGCAGTACACCACAATGGGAACGGCAACGAACCAAGGTGATGATGAAAATGCGGGATATTTGCAAGCCCAAAGAGTCTTCAAATAAGCGATGGAATTCATTTAGCTACCGCAACATTGGTCAACTGCCAGAGCCATGCCGAAGAGGAATCAATTTCGCTGCCTTTGGTTTTCCAGAGATCGATGAGGATATTACGTTTTGGATCGGGTCAGCAGGGGCACACACTCCTTGCCACTACGACACCTACGGATGTAACATTGTAGTGCAGGTTTATGGTCGTAAATCTTGGATCCTATTGCCGCCGGAAGCGAAATTGACTCCAGTGCGAGTTCCATACGAAGAATCGAGCGTGTATTGTGAACAAAATTTTTACAGTCCGTCATCGTACGTGCCGTTTGTGCCTATTGAAGATAACGTATACCGTGTCGTATTGGAACCAGGTATGGCATTAATAGTCCCTCCGAGATGGTGGCACTATGTAGAAACTCTTGAACCGTCCCTCAATTTTAACACATGGCTGAATTTGGTATGTATTTATCGGTACACAGTTTTAGGAAAGGTATCTTAAACTATCTACTTTATGGCATATTAACAGCAAACCGATCTGGATTCTTTGATCTCAGAATGCATAACAAAACTAGTGCTGCAAGATCTATGTAGCGGAAAACCAAAGGTCATCACAAACCACATTATAAATCCAAATGAGGTTCGTGTAAAAACATAGTGCGCTATACCAACTCACTACCAAGAATGCTATCTGTAGGTGATTTAACCTTGATTACTTTGTTTGCAGGATTTGCTAGCAACTGGAGATAGCGTCGATAAGTCATACGATATCTTGAACTATCTTCTCGTACAGAAGCAAAAAAACAAACACCAATGCCCAAACATGTCTAGGTACCCATGGGGTTATTTGAACAACGACGATTTTAGCAATTTGATCGAAGCATATGATTCTTTTATAAAACCAGTGCAAAAGCTTGATCAGTGTGATTTCTTCAAGATAATTTCCCACAATCGTTTGCGGTATGATTCATTGAACCGCTGTAGTGAGGAATTACCCGTTGATGACGCTATACAGCTAGACCGATTACGAAATTTAATTAACGTCAGCTGCCACCCTAATACGATCAAACTGATAGAAAATATGCTATTGGAAGAATGAATCGGTAGCAATAAAGTATTATTATTTCAAATTAGAATGCTAGAAAGGATATTAAACTACAATACGAACCCAATCAAATTCGAAAAAGGTTGGAAGGAAAATATGTTTAATTTGTAACGAATTATACTTTTACAGCATAAACACCCTGTGTCATACTGACATCCGATGTCAAAATAATGCGAAGAGGAAAATAAAGGAAAAAACATACTCTGTGTTTTTTATCGTTCGATGGGAAAACAGTAGAGAATGGATTGAAGGAGACGCGTATGTGCATCCTTTTGTTTAAAGAAAACAGGAAAAGGGCTGAATAATCGTATCGGTTAGTGTGAGGTGCAGAAGTTGGCTTTCGTAGCTGCATAGAAACGGCAATCATAACGCAGGTATGCAAATCCCCTCCTTTCTAGGGTGGGTGTGGAAAGTGTTGATCACCTTAGGGAACTTTGCCAATGGTGACTTCATGGTCATTTGTTTGCATTCCGTCACCTGATTAGAAGGCAATGCAGTGCAGTGTAATATGAACGGGTTGACTTACATTACGTCTGTCTCTTGTGCAGGAATATCGGGGTATAAGACGGGTGCATTGCTTGCGAGCTGATTTCTTAAGGTTTCTCATATCGCAGTGCCTTGAAAGCAACCGTAAGCTATTGTGTCAAGAACTTTAACGGCTTATCGGTGCTTGCGAAACCGACGGTTTGTGAACCAGCAAACATCAGCAAAGATGAATTACGATGTTCTATTAAATCGCACTGGAATGAATAAACTGGCCATCACACCACAGCACTTCCGGAGTGTGTCTGAAGGTGATACTCGCCACCACGAATTGCAACACACGGTCGGTGATCGTAACATTGAGGACACGAAATCTGCCGGACGTAAAATATCGCTTCCACCGCATGCACACCGCCATGAGACAGTTTCCGCATCATCCAGCCCAATGCGGGGTGGATCCGGTTCGCATCAATCCGCAGCCGGAGGAACAAGTGAGGAATTTAAAGGCAAGGTAGAGTCGAAACTGCTGACAATGTGGAACAACATGAAATTTGGGTGGAGCTATAAGATGAAGACCAATTTCTCCAAAGAACAACCGCTCTGGCTGCTGGGACGATGCTACCATCAAAAGCTCACTCCTCTCCCGTCGATGGAAAGTTCGGTAGAGCTAGGCACTTCCGGTCCTGACGGTCAGCTAATGGTGCTTCAAAACGTATATCTGACAGAGGGATCTACCTCTCCACCGGAAGAAACTGGCACGGATGCGATCGAAGACAGCAGCCCGGAAGCGATCGTCGAAGAGGAAGGTATCGATGCGTTCCGGAGAGACTTTATATCGCGCATATGGATGACCTATCGACGGGAGTTTCAAACGATGGACGATTCAAACTACACCTCCGACTGCGGTTGGGGTTGCATGATACGGAGTGGTCAAATGTTGTTAGCACAAGGTTTGGTAGCACATTTCCTTGGCCGTAGCTGGCGTTGGGACGTGTCGATGTTCACAGTGTACGAGGAGAGCATACATCGGAAGGTGATTCGTTGGTTCGGCGATACGTCATCGAAGACTAGCCCATTTTCAATACACACGTTGGTAGCGCTGGGAAAAGAATCGGGTAAAAAACCCGGCGATTGGTACGGACCAGGTGCGGTAGCACACTTGTTGCGCCAAGCCGTGCGTTTAGCAGCGCAGGAGATTACCGACCTAGATGGAATCAACGTATATGTTGCCCAAGACTGTGCCGGTAAGTGTAGAAGTTAACCAAATTAAAGCTGTCCATGTAACTGCGTTATTTTGTGTCTGCATTCTAATTATTTACGTTTAATTCATTTGTTTTTTAGTTTACATACAAGACATTCTTGACGAGTGCACTGTACCAGCGACACCGGCTGTAGCTCCATGGCAGAAGAAATCCAACGTTGGGTGTACCAACAATGCAGCAAGTACAATCAACGCCAATAAAAGCGACACGTGTCCTTGTACGGAAGCATTGGATGATGAGCAGTCGGCACACTGGAAATCATTAATTTTGCTTGTTCCACTCCGTTTGGGGACCGACAAGCTAAATCCGATCTATAACGAATGCCTTAAGGCAATGCTAAGCCTGGACTACTGCATTGGAATTATAGGCGGTCGTCCGAAACACTCGCTGTATTTTGTAGGATATCAAGGTAGATGATCACGAAAATTAATCTGAGGCATCGATTTTGCTTACAAAACATTGGTCTTGTTTGAACTTTTAGAGGACAAACTAATACATCTAGATCCGCACTACTGCCAAGATATGGTTGATGTAAATCAGGAAAACTTCCCGGTCGCTTCGTTTCACTGTAAATCGCCACGTAAGATGAAGCTCAGCAAAATGGATCCCAGCTGTTGCATTGGATTTTACTGTGAAACAAAGAAGGATTTCTTCAAATTTATTGACAGCGTGAAACCGGTAAGGGTTGCTCTGTATTTGTCGTTGATCTTTGTTTGTTCTTTTCTCTCATTTTCTCAATTCTCTACCTTTGTTCCAGTTCTTAATACCCGTTCCTCAACCCAGTCAAGAACCTTGCATTAGTAATCCATCCGGTTCGTCGTCATCTGTTAGCTATCCGATGTTCGTTTTTTGCCGTGGGAAGAGTAGCGAGCAACGGGCAGACTTACCCGGACAACAACAGCAGCAACCTGCTCATCCTACTGCTTATCGGTCACATCCCACTGCCATACCCCAGCAGGCAGTTGCAGGCAACGATGAGGACGATGACGAAGAAGAAGACGAGGCAATAGAATTCGTCATCCTATAACAGCAGCGCGATGAATGCTCCGTGAACGCTGTATTTTCATTCATGTAGATGATTTTTTGCACTGGATGTACTTGATCGACAAAAAACCGGTGGATTTGGATTCGCCAAGACCGGTGAACAACAACACAGCGCCTACCGTCATTCATAGCCCATCTCGGCTGTGTCAACGTTCCATCGTGCAGCAACATTCCACCAATGTCCAAATGGCTGCGTTTATAATTATCTTTCTTATTTGATTCGACGAAAGTAGCCCCCAAACGCACGGGTTTCGGTGATAAAGATGAGCAGGTAAATGGCGAAAACTCCTGGTGAAACAAACGATGAACGACGTACCATAACAAATCGTACTTATGGTTATATCGCTTAAACTGAACGAATTTGCTGCTAAAACATCTCCTTCGCAACTTCGTTACGGAGAAACAATCCTGTCGACTGGTATAATGCTTACAAAGTGTTACGAGAATATGATACCTGTACCATAAGAATGTTACTACGCTTAAGTTAAAGAAAGTTTTATTTATTTTGCCGTGCCGTGTAACTTACATTTTGTTGATTTTAGTAAAATGTTTCTATATTTTGAGTTGCTGTGTCCGCCGCTTATCAAAAAGGATTGCATGAACATGTGTTACGCAAGCAATGTATCGTGTTAGATTTAAACTTATTCTTTCTGAAAAAATAAATTGATGAAAATGATCTTATTTCGATAAAATGCGAGTTGAGGAACGGAAAGATTATTTATATGTTATAGAAATTTAACATATTCAACCAAACCAACAATTTTTACATGGTTTCTAACGATTGATACTCTTATTGTGGAAGTAGATTGTTAAAATGTTATTTGTGTTTTGAATTGATATTTTACATGAATTAAGTCAAATGGAATAGGTCGACGTACTTCTACCAGGATATAGTTTTACAAAAAAGGAAAAAGGTGCAAATTTTTATTTACAATGTTTTACATATATCTAATAAATCATCTGTTGCCGACAACATCTCGGACAACAACCTGTAGAAATATTTTAGAACGTATGACATTTTCAAACGATCCGAATCCTAAGGCCGGGTGAGTTGGAATGCATTACGGGAACACAGGTTAACAAGCACATAAGAATCGTTCTATTCGTTCGCCTACCCACAACAGCTTTTTGCAACATTAATATGGTCATAAATCAAACAATAGGATCTCATCTATTACATGTAGGTTTTCATGTTAATTGTATATTTATGTAAATCGCTATGAATAGTTATTTCTAAATAAATATATTGCTAGCACAGTTTTTAACTGGCTGAATAATTGCTGTTTGGCGAGATATTGGGAGTCAAAACTAACTGTTACCAATATCATGATTGATGTTTAATGCTTTTGAAATTATTACTATGCCTCAGCCGGCTCAATAAATTGTCTATAAAAAGAGTTTAAACTACACAATTTAAGAAGAAAACTGTATATAAAATCTGCGCAGGTTGTTGCCGATTGTTAATCATTTTAGCGTGCGACAGCAATTGTTCAAACGCGCACTTAACAGGGTTTTAGTACAGTCGTTAGTACAAGTGTTGTGACCCGATCTGGCGATACACAAATTTTCGCCTAGATTTTGACATTTGGTGAGAAAGTCCACTGCTGCTTCGGCAACAGCCCATGAGATGCTTCACTTGACAGCGGTTTGTTTTGGTACAGTTTTACGACGCGCTATTTTCCCGTGTTTATCGCAGCCGGTTCCGATAAAAGTTGCTTTACTCTAACAAGTTTTCTTTTTTAACACTTCGTCTGTTTCGTACGTGGTAGAGATGGCACCGCAAGATGAAATGCTAACGCAGGATAAGCCTGTACCCAAGGGAGCGATTACGATTTCGCAAATAAACGCAGATGAAATAACCTTCGTAAGTAAACATGTAACTAAAGCTTAATAATTGTGATGTATCTTCATAAATGTTTTCCTCTTGATGAATAGCTTGCCAATCGTTTTTGGGCACCTGACACAGCGAACTCACACGAACCTTATAATGCATTAATAATTGAAGACATTTATCGCAAGGAGATCTGCGATCCGCGGCATTCGCTGCGTCGGATTATGATGCTGGAGTTTAGTCAGTACCTGGAGAATTACCTGTGGCCCAACTTTGATGGTGAAAATGCGAGTCGAGCCCATCTGATGTCGATAGTGGCGATGGTGAATGAAAAGTTCCGTGAAAAAGTGGAAGTTTGGAAGGTATTCGAAACGAACGCTGAGCGATTTGCGAACTTTTTCCAGCGCGTGCTGGAAGCGTGCGTCGAGGAGCGTCCCATAGTGCCAGCAACCATGCGCGAGCAAACTTCGTTACTCGTGTTTTTGAACCATTGTTTCAACAGCATGGAGGTTGAAATTTGTCGCAATCAAGCGAAACGGCTCGTCTCGCTGGCCATGTGGTCCTGCTTGCAGCCGAAGAGGCGTGAACAGGAACTGAACCAGATACCAGAGTGGCGCAAGTTCTGGAAGAAATTGCAGAAGCGTGAAAAACCAGAACAGAAGGCAAAACTCAGCTGGGAGCGCCATTTTTTGCAGAATTTGATGATAAAATTTATACGCATTCTTGAAACTATCTCCTACGATGGACCAGTGTGTGATGAAACAGTGCGATATTGTGAGCGGTTTGTGGAATTTTTGATCGACCTGGAGGCATTGCTTCCCACGAGGCGTTTTTTCAATACCGTGATGGATGATTGTCACGTTGTTGTACGGTGTTCGATATCGTCGCTTGTTAACCGAGAAGAAGGAAATCTGTTTGCTCAGGTAAGTGAATTGAAAGTTATTACGATCATTTTGAGGGCTGCATTTCTACTTGTAATTATACCAAAGCAAAACAAAAATGCAGGTATAGCGCTGACGTCACTTTTTAAAACTATGTTGAGAGTAACACTTATTGGCGAATCTCATAAGTTTAGCTCATAGGAATTTTAACGTGTGGTGAAACATCTCCATGCAAGAATAACTCACATTAAACGTAATTTTTTGAACGTAGAACTGATTGAGCGAAATTAGGTGAGCTAATCCAATCATAAAACATGAGACAAAAATATGAAGGATATGAAGGATGTCTGTTAAAAAGAAATTTTCCATCGTCGAATGTTTTCTCGGTTTGCTGTAAATAATTAGAAAGGATTTTTCATGTAAATAACACTAGGCCAAATAACAACATTCTTTATATGCGCTTTATACAATGCTATGGCGTGTGTTAGATTGTACTGTGTTGTGGTAATGAAACAAAAACAACTCTTTCGTATTACTTCGTTAAATGTTGCTTTATTTTCTTCGAAAATCGCTTATTTTATTTTAAGCCACAGACGGTTAGTTTAAAGTACAACTGCACCATCGTTAAATTATAAAATAATTTTACGTCTTTTTACACATATTTTGTTCAACTCTATCTACTACACGTACGTTCCGATCGTAGAGGAGTAAGGTTATTGCAGGAACCTCTACCTCTAATTTCCTCTACCGGAAATCGTTCTCATGAGCCACGTTTCGAATTCTGACTATTCAGGAAACGATGTAGGAAAGAGGTTTGTTTCATCCTATCATCTTTTAATGACTAATAGCAATAGCTATAACATTGGGCGGCTGTATAATCTTATTATCTTATGTGCTGCCGAATTGTATGTGTTCTCTCTCTTTCTCTATTTTTCTCTCTCTCTCTCTCTCTCTCCATCTATCATTATATATATTAATGTATAATCCCTAAGGCATGATTGAGTAAGATTTTCTGATTTTGATGTTGTTTAAATGTTTATCACAACATTACTTTCACAACATTCGGCAATTTTGTTAATATCGTCAACTGGCTGAGATTCATTGTCTTTTGTCTGGACATAATACGTAACCGATCGATGCATGCTGAGGTTGAAATCCGTTGCTTATAACATGCATTAGAGATTCTGTGATTCTGTTCATCACTTCTCGTGTCTCGCAGCAAGTTAATAGTCTCCACCGTTCATATAAGTCATCTCGTCACCCCACTCAGTGGTTTGTGGTACCTGATCGCGGAAGCACGATTTCACAAGGAAAGTAACATGCTTCTGCCGCAGTACACAAATGTACAGGATGCATGGGGCCTGTAACGCGTTCGCAATTATGTGCAAATAAAGCAGACCATCGAAATGTAACCAGGAGAGTATGAGAAACAGCCAGGCAACGCTCATGGTGGCAAATATCAAAGTAAACATAACGAAACTGCAACGCAGCTTATGATGGATACGTCCGTACGTATGCATTCGATTGATGAATCGCAGCGTTGTAACGAAGAAGAAGATATTTACGATGATAATGAACGCAATCGGGGTGAAGAACACGGCAATGCCCAGCCAGCTGATGTTATCTTGACCTTCGAATACGCTTTCGCCCCCGTGGTGATGAATTTCACTTACGCTGGAGCCAGTGCTGGTATCAGCACGCCGGCCGGGAAGATCTAAAAAGAAATGGGCAAACACGGCAATCGCCGCCATGGTGCCTGTGCAGCCCCAGGCATAGCCCGAGTACCAGCAGTATTTGCGACCATCGCTAACGCGCAGGAAAACGTTACGCGTACGGAACATCTTCCAAATGTAGTACCCCATTGCGTTTAGCCAGAAGAACGCACCAAGCAGACTGACATAGAAGAAGAGGTCTGCTATTAGGAAGCTCACATGGCTGCTAAACTCGGTAAAGATGCGTACGAGATCGGCCGCTTGGCTTACGATCAGACACATCGTGATTGTTGTCACCATGTTGCCAACTAGATCGCGGAGGGTGGGCAACACAAAGTAGATGATCGCGACTATCAGTAGGATTATCATTGCCAGGCCGTGACAGATCGGGTTAATGATTTTGCGTAGCATTACGTCGCTATCCGTCCAGTGGGTTTCCTCCTTCGGGGAGCACACCTTCGCTATCAAGCCCTCCATTGGCGTGGTACCATCGCTGCCGCTGCCAATCGCTCGGTCCATACAGTAAAGACCCTGCGCGTAGTCGTACTGGATGAGGGGCGCATTGTTGCGATCACCGCCAGCCTCGATGTAATCCTCATCGAGATAGTTTTCGATGCCATTCCGTACGGAATTACCGTACTTTAAAATGAGATGCCGCAGCTGGCCATCCGGGAAGAGGATCAGTTTATCGTAGCTCTGCAACATATAACAAATTGGAAATCGTGTAAAAATGGGAGCAAAATGGGTTTTAGAGTCAACACGCTTTACTCACTTCGTGATAATCGTAGATTTCAAATTTTTGTTTAGTACCACAATCCGGCAGGCCAATAACGAAACGATAATTGTCGACCTGCACGTTTCGTTCGCCTTTTCGACCGGTAAATTCTGGCTTCCACACGGCTGAAAGTGAAAAGATATGGTATAGTAGAAACGTAGAAAACGTAGAGAATGCATTTCGTGTTCAAAATGGGGAACTGTTTGCTACTAGATAGTGAACGGCAAGTAAGAGTACACACGTACGGCATTCGTTTCGCAATTTTAGTTCTGTCACGTACGTTGTATGCGTCCGTCTGCCTAATTCGCCGGTCAACTAAAGTCAGGTGTATTAGGTGTATTGCATCCAATGCACCCTCATTGCTCTTGAATTGTACCAATTGAATGTCGTAATGTTGTTATTTTGCACCTTTTTTCGGTGCTTTAAAACCTTGTTACTAGATTTCGGATTAGTGCAATGTCTGATCCACGTGCTGGGACGGAAATGGAAAGAGCTTTCCTGCCAATTCAGCTTGTGAAAAGAATCATACCGTGCCCGACAAAAGGTTTTACTGTGAGACCATTTTGATCGTTCAAAACGACCCTAGAACGATAGCCAGTCTTGTTTGGGACAGCGAGATAAAATGAAATTCCGATTACTTGATTGCCTCTGAAAGCCGATTTCCGATGCATGCTGGTCGACATCGTCTTGATGGGAGGCGGAAAGAATAGGTTTTAGTTCTTTGGAATTCTTAGGCAGCATAGGCTGTTTAGCACGTGGACAAGTGCACACTTTCGGAAGTAGATATTGTTTCAATCAAGATTAAATTTCTCCCAAAATGCTACGCTTCAACGAAGCAAGCATAATGAATAAAAGATTAGCTACAATCGCACGCACAGGCTGTTTTTCGTGTTCTGTGAGAAAGCCTTTCATAATGTCATGCAAAAAAAAAATTGTCGAAATCTATCTGTTGCACCATGTCACTGCCGTCGGTTTGGTGGCATAGACCGTTTTGTTGAAGTGAATGTTTTTCATTCACAAAACCACTTCTTCTCTGAGTTAAAAATGTAGGTGTAAATTCAGGTTATATCGTTCGCCAAAATTAATTACTCACATTGAACTTTCAACCAAGTAAGCTTGAAGACGAAGAAGTTCCCTTTGAATATAATTACATTTTCTTTGGACAAACTTTAGGGGTACAATTTATGGATGGCATTATCCCTGCCCGTGTTGCGGTAGAAGAACTTTGTCGCTAATGCTAACCTTCACAAAATGCTATTGCAAGGGGAGAGCGGTCCTGAGTCCGTGTGCATTTTTAATAGCATGTTTGGTTTACACTCAAATCTAAAGTGTTCACCATTAAGCCCAACGAACTTAATGGCGAGGAAGTTGGTTCGCTTAAAGGGAAGCGAAATTAAAACAACATATACGAGGGCGATTTAAAACCTAATTAGCCCAGCCTTTGTCGAACGAACCTTTTTCGGTTCAAACCATTTCTCCGACGCTGCCAGCCTGCTAGTGGGTACAGTAGTTCAGTTTGAAGAGTTTCGGCATACTTACTAGCATTGATTGTATCTGCGACCGTACACTTTCCATCGTAGACTACCTCAAACTTCTCGCAGCACTTGTTTATCCGCACTGAAGAAGTGGTCGTTGCCTGGGTCGACCCGACGACGGAGAGCACTATAATTGCTAGGACTGTTGCTGGCATTTTTCGTATCATGCCAGTTGCCGCCTTGGGTTTGTGCCAGCATGCAGCGAGCTGCCTCGACTGCAACCACTTGCGGACCATTGCGGTGGTATGTTTGAGAGATTCTGGTTTTTGGTTATGCAAATGTGTCGGTTGGGTTGGGTTGGTTGTATGTCACTAGTATAGTGATGCGAAGGTTTTCGTCGGTCAAATTATGGTTGGAGCTGGTGTAACCGATTTCAAAGGAATGCGCGTTTGACTGTTAGCTGTTGAGCATTGTCATCTCCTTTCTACAGCAGATAAAGTGTAGCAGAAAAAAAGAACATAATAACGTTAATGTTAATTATACTAATGTATATCGATTCTAGAAAAAAAACTATTACGGTTTCTTGTATGTACTCAGTGTATCGGTATCGTTTCATACGGTATCGTATGTACATGAAATTGTTCAAGGAAATACAAACCTCACTAGTTGTACTATTTTTTAAAATAAATTCGCATTAATTTTCACATCATAAGCACACACCACACGTAGCGATCGTTTGGTAATGGATTACTGTGGAAAAATAATCAACAACTCATTAAATTCACATATCCTCCGTAAATGTTTCCTTCTAGCAATGCGCAAATATAAACAGCACACGATGGCTCACATCGTACAGCAACACATTGCGGGACTGTGCTCATTCTCTTCTCAAAATCGTCTGTAAACACAGCATACCGGAGGCAGAGCGCACTGTGTCTGTTGCCATTTCATCGCGACCGCGACCGAGTTTTGCCATTTCACCGGAGTACATTGCAGCGGACCTCCCTTTCAGCTCTGACAATTTCTCATTTATTTATACTCATATACCCATGGCACATAGCAGGCCAAGATAGAAAGGCAGTAAAGCCCGGTGATGCTGCTGCTTACTGCTTTCGCGTGCATTTCACCATTAGCTTCGGATTTGCTCAAAACCAAAATCAACACCCCGTTACCACCAACCTCTTAGTGTCGTATTATCTGATGTGTGGAGAAGGCTCCCGTCTTTACCTTCCCCTGTTTCCACCATGCCACCACACGAGGGCGAAGAACAAATTGAAATCATTATACAGTAAGTGATTCACATTATCATCGCCATCAAAATAAAATGTGGTTTATTAAACCGAGCAACAGACGGACGAATGCGGATTTTCGTCCACAGCCTCTCCATCCAGTAAAGGTTATCCTGATGTTCGCAAACTACAGGCACTAATGCCTGTATGTATATGTGGAATCATTATAAAATGTTGTTTTCTTTTTTTTGTAAGGACGCATCGTTATTAAGTGGATCATTCTCGATGATGACAGAGGCTTATTCAATTGGATGGGAAGGAATCTATCCAGAGCGCGAAACGTTTAATGTGAATAGTTTACATGTACGGTTTCGGAGCGAAAAATGTGATACCGAACAGTAGCACATACTGTCTAACCTGGTGCGTTAGAATCGTAAGCGACTTAGCCTAAAGGATTGGTTAATCCTATTTGTAACCTAATTCCAATTACCTATCGTGTACGCTAAATCAAACATTTGGCCACCAGAGCATCTTGATTGACGCCCATAAATGTCGCATGCCATTTCAACAGCCACTCGGCGGAAACACCGGGCGTGGATGCTGCAATTCCACTACAAATCTTTGCGGGGTTACTTGTTCAAGGGTTCTCGATGGTTAATGGATTAGGGTGTGTGTATGTTAGCAGGGATCTTATTTGATTTGATGACTGCTATTTGCTTAGATGGAAGCGTTTTTCTCGGCTCCATTTCGGCGACCGCCATCATCCATAAGCTGGAGATTAGTTATTAATGTCCTGCGTCGTTTGTTCACCCGAATGGGACCCGAATGTTGTCCCCAGTTACCGTGGGACAATTAATTGTACGCTTCATTTTCGGTACACTTGCTACCGGAATGGGGTTTCTCTGCCGGTGTAGGCTGATGATGTGCCTTATTAAGGACATTCTCTAATTCTGTAACTCTATCTGCGTAGTGTAGTGTTGCTCTACCGTTGCTTTAGTTGTAAAGTAAATGTGGGACAAAATATAAACAGATCGAAACAATGGGATAGCCGTTCTATTCGTCGTTGTTTGAACCCTCCAATAAGTTCCGTTGGGTATGCCGGTCTCGAAATACAGAATCAGTGCTTTCTGGGTACCCAAAATAGTGTCCTTTAGTTGAAGTTACGTCTAACTTTAGGATGGTGTTGTCCTCAATTTCCCCATTTTTATGGCTTCGTGGTCCATTTCGATCCCACCATCAATAGCATCTTGAACATATTTTCGCATTCCTTTTATCTTGCTGTAACCAGTGGGGTTTCTGTGGGCTCTGTGGGCGCTACGGGTTGATTGGTCTCCGTTGAGCTTGGGGCGACGAAACACGGAAGATGCGTACGTGATGATAAGAACACACCGATGTCGCCGACAGCTTCGGTCGGTCGGTGGTGACTGTCGCGAAAATGTGCTCAGAGTTTTAACTGTGCAGTTGAACGAGGTTGAGGTAAGAATCAATGGTGCGTTTTTCTCTACACCCGGCGACACCATTGGACCAGCCAGTTCCGAGGGAGCGGCTGTGAGTGAAGGGAGGTTTCACTAATCGAACATTCTCCAGCGCGATCGGACCCTATTTAATTTGACGTGCAACGGACTCTTTCCCGATAAGGTACGGACAAGTGCCACCCCGGATGCTGCTACCTTTGGACGGTTTCGGTACATAATAAAAACAATAACGGTGTTGATGTTCAACAGAGTATCTTCCAATTGGTAGAGAGAAAAGTCATACGACTCTTCGAATCAACACCGTCTGCACCTTTTACTTCGGTATTAAGAGCTCAAGATTCGTTGACCTAAAATTGTGGTTTATGTTTAGAGGAATTTCATTACCTCACAAGAATGTATGTTCAGAAACATTGATCAAAAACCGTACTGTTTAGTTGTATACTTTTCCTATCCGTTCGGTGGAACAATAATAATGCATTAGCTTCGATAAAAGGTTCGTTGTGCAAATCATGTTTGGTCATCTGATACGTATCTATTCTTGGGAAATGAAATATAAAAGTGCTCTCATGAATTCTTAAACGGCCGAGTGGACCATATCGCGAATAGCACACAACATTAATATTCATCTTGCAATATTTAATATGCCGCTCACATTGATACATTGCTCCAAACCCTCCAAACGTATAAGAGCCATGATGTCCTCTCGTCCGTAGCAAGGTGATTCTCATAGTGCCAAAGTGTCTAGGTTGATAAATTTTGCGGTTTTTTGTTTTTGTTTTTTTTTCATTGATCCATTTTTTTACGATAAGTATGAAAGAAAGACGAAAAATGCCGTCGAATCTCTCTGTTGCGAGACCATGAGCTTTGGGTTTTCAAGCACCGGAGGACAACGCTTCTAGTTGTCTAGAATACTGTTAAAGTTACTAACAAAAACAAATAAATAAAACCGTTAGTCCGAGCCATGCTTTTATTAATGTTCCTTAGGTGGCATAGCTTTGATGTGCTTTTGATCAAACCGTGTATCAGCTATAGAATTTTGGCAATATCGCATGTGAGCCATGTTGCTCTTTTATGCTACTATCACCGTGCTACTCTACCAAACGAAGCTGTACCGGGTGGTGTTGCGAGACCTTTGGTCTGATGAAGATTAATTGTCGCCGGCTTTCCTTTGCCTCATGTGAGTTTTGTTCATTTTGCTCGACCAAAAGCTCTGATTATCGGCAATGATTGTTAGTGAGTCGAGGTAATTTACCGTAGTGTGAAACCAAATGTGTGTGTGTGCATTGTAGCTGAGATATGAACCGGATGCCTGTAAAAGTTCAGTGTTCCTGTGCAGATGCGACTACGTCGAATGTATGTTATAACGTTATAAAGATCAACCGAAACACAAGTGACCTCATAAAAACAAACGACCAAAAGAATACGGAAGTTTACCATGGGGAAGTCCACACAGCTACGCTCACACGCTTTGCTTAAAATATGCACATTTTATGCTTTTCCTAGCTGACAGGAAAGGTTCTTTGTTAATAGGATGCCTTTGAAAATGCGCTTATCATGTGCGGCAACCGTCACCCGCCTAGCGTTCCCCGAGAGTATCGTTTCGATTATCGGTTAAACAACAATATACGTCTATCGATTTTTACTTGCTAGTCCTAGACGTTCTTACCGCAGTTGAATAGGATATTGTCGAATGTTTGGTGTCCTTTCAGCGATCCCCAAAACGACCGATTGGAGCGGTTTACTCAACGCTACAGTCATCTACGTACCAATGTGATGTATTAAAAACTGACAACATGTTTCTTGTGGATCGGTTTGCATGAACCATTCATAACTTTGCATGAAACCATTTTCTTGGCCACGTGACACCATGCGTAACGTTCGCGACATACCATGCCAAAGAAGCAACGAAGAAATCCCGTTTTTCTTTTGATCCTTCGGTGGGGAAAGAAACCCACCCAAGCGGTTTGGTGGTATTTTTTACGTCTGTTGGCCGTTTCGTGCTCGAAGCAAAAATTTGGAAAGTGGAAATTAGATTTTGCGCTTTTCCGGCTGTTGCTGAACGAATGGAGCTCGCCATGGTGCGTCTGACTGACGGGAAGAAGTAAAAAAAATTCTAACGTTTTGACAAGAATTACATTCGGGTTTTTTGGTTCTCAATTGTGGAGCTTGTGTCGCTGGTCTAAAAGCGACAAGCGAGACATCTATTACTACTACTACTACTACTACTACTACTACTACTACTACTACTACTACTACTACTACTACTACTACTACTACTACT
>JXXA01000063.1:0-10562 GCA_000956255.1 Anopheles punctulatus | reverse complement strand
GGACCCCGCGGCTCGTACGAACCGTGCATTCATAATTTGCAGCTGCCGAACGTTTTATTACATTTCAAATTATTTCGAATGTGACTTTTACACCGCTGCACCATTTTCTGTGTGTGTTTTTTTTTTGTTCTTTGTACATCATCTACATCCCAGCCAGTGAAACTTTTCTTAATTTGCCCTTTATGCCAGGCGGTTAGGTTAATGCGAACCTCACGGTGGGATGCCGACGGCTGCGAAAACGAGAGCCCGATTTGCATCGCGTCACGTACGTGAGAGTCGGTTTTAAAGTCGTTTCGAGACGCTGCGAGCGTGTTGGCTGGTGGATTAAAGGCTTCCGCGCTGGTGGAGCAAGTGGGGCAAATAAGAAAAACCATACTTTAAACTACTAGAGCACAGCTTCAGCATAATGCATCGCGTAATTTCACTTTAAAAGTTAATGTGGGCATCATGAGCCATGCTAGAATAACAACGTAATATTTTCACGGCTCATATCGTGCCCCCGTGACAAAATGTGTCTGTTTCATTCTTAATTTATAATTAAAATCCTGTGACCAGTGTTCCAGTGTTTGTTTTAACAGGACTCTTTTGTTTCGTATCGCTTCTGTTCGGAGTGTGTTGAATAACATTCACAACATTTTGTATGTTTCAATTATTCAGATGAAGGTTTTAATAGGATTTGCAAGCCAATCATGTTGAAAACACAATCCGTTTCTTTGAGGATTATTAATGAATACTAGTTTTTTTTAAGCACATATGCTGTGCAATAAAAAGGCATCGCACTGAGGTGACAATGGTGAGTAAAAAAGTCATAAATGGGATCTTATAGATAAGAGAAATCTAAAACAAAAGTGCTCGATTAAAATAGCCAGATCTTGGATCTTGATTGTTGCGGACTATTTTCAAGCAGCTTTATTAAAGACTATTTTCGTGTAATAAAATCGACCAGCCACTGCAACTTTACATGATACGAAGTTTCTTACTGCAAAATAAATGCAAAATTGGAGCGAGCCGGTGTTTTACTCGCAGTGTCCAGTCTTTCACTCTATCTTTCACGTTCTAAACATTCTCCAATGGCCATCCAACAGCTCTTTCGATGAGCACCTGAACTGTAGCTTCTTCAACAATTGCACGCAAACCACAAAACATGAATTTACTTAAATAAAACGATACACTGCAGTGGGTCAGAACTACACACTTCACTTCGCCATCGGGGGAATCGTTGCATCGCGCAGATAAAACTCCCTCTCCACCGAAGTATCCTTCGCTCGTTCGAACGATTCCACTTGCAGGATGGTCCACCGGCAAGTACTTACTTTCCACCGAGCTCATCCGATCCGACGCTCGCTAAGCACTAAGCACTTAGCTAACAGTTGTCGAACCCAGCTTGCTTGGAAGCGGAGTCAAAAAAAAAGGGGCTCCCATCCGTAAAAGCAGGTGGAAAACCCCGAAAACAAGAATCCTCAAATCCCACCGTAAGCTGAGTGTGCAATAAAACGCTTCACCAGCGGCGAACTTGAAACCTGTCTGCCATTTGACGGAAACACCTCGCTTACCTTGGCGCTACCGGCCCTCGGATCGAAATTTCCCGATTCCGATAGCCAATGCCGCCCCGGTAAGCGGCCGGTGGATGATTGAAAAGGTAGACAGTTTAGCCACCGTTCGGGGGGGCGATCGGGAGCTCGGATAGAAACCGCCCACCCAAACGGTGGTGGCTTTTCGAGGTGGAAAACCGGGCGAACCAATCCATCCGCCCGTTTCCCCGAGATTGGACTCTGGGGATGGTTAACGAGAAAAAGTAGGCCCAACTGGGGTGGCGGCAGGGGTGAACTGGTAGAACTTCACCGCCCACTTTCACTGCCGATGCTGGGGTTCGGAAAATGGGTCCACTCATCCGCACCCGCCCGCTGCACATCGTACGGCAAATAGATCAACCTGTTGGAGAAGACGTCCCAGCGGGCGATGACTCCCGGAGCCGGAACCCAGATCGCTCGAAACGCTGAACGATTTATTACATTAATAATGAAACAGAGAAAATCGATTAATGGCCCGGTGCCGAGCTCTTTGCCGTTGCCGGGAGCGAAACCAAACCAAAAAAAAAAACCTACCTGATGGGGAAGTAATGGATGATGCTCCTGAATGGGTGGATGGAAGAAGTCAAACCAACTCACTCTCAAATATTTGTTTGAGCATGAAGCCGGGCAGATTGGATGAAAATCAAACCGGATCCGCTTTAAGATTACGCTGGATAGTTTACTCATATTTCCTTGCAGAGAGACGGCAGATTAAATCAGGAGAGCAGTCCGAACATCAACATCGGATACAACTTGAAGAAGAAGGATCCTAATGGAACTGTCACCGAACGTGAATATCAACAATTAACCGCATGGTGCACCCGCGGGCGGCTTAAGTAACCGTGCAGTAATTATTTCGCTGTTTTCTCTCTAGTCCTCTCTTCGTCTCGCGCACACTAACACACTCATGCTTCTCATTTATTTATTACGTACCTATCAACCATCACCGGACCGGACCAGTGGTCGAGAGTGGTTTGCTGTCACGGTCAATAAAGCGGCGGTTCGATTCGCAGGACGCCACCGTCTCTCGTGAGATTAGACCCCGGGCTCGGGATTAACACATCTTTTGCATTATGCGACTGTCATAAATCATCTGCAGTCGGCTGGTGGTGGTAATTTTTTTTCGCGTCCCTCTGCCCGCGAGCGATGCAAACTGATCGTTTTGCGGTACGGACGCGCCGTTTAGATTTCATACCGGCAGAAAATTAGTCACGCAGTTAACGAGATAACAAAAAAATAATAAGTCAAAAGTTATTGCTTGTTGGAGAAATTTTGCTCTTATTTTACTTTCTATTCAAGTTTCAAGTAATATAAAAACTTGAGGTTGCTCAGGATGCTTTAGTTTGAAATTTTAAAAAATAATTAAAATATAATTATGAATTAATTGCGAAACTCAATTTTCCATTTCAAATGATTGTTTTGATCTGTAAAAATAGCAATAGTGAGAGAAATGTTCAACTTGAAAATATGTTCAAAACCATTTATGTTTTCTCTAAACGATTTATTACTTTTACAACACAGTAGTCACAAAAAGAACGCTTTGAATTTTTTGAAACGTCTTGAAAACGTTCAAGGATGATTCCAAAACCTTTAAAAAACTTCCAAACTATACCTTTTTCACTTCCCACCCATTTAACTGCATCATTCATGCAGATCGAAACAAAACCGACTCAAACAAAACAAAACAATGCGAGATTGAACTCACGAGCAACTTCTTTCGAATGGTCAATTCCAAATCTCGCGCCACGAACAACGATGTGCAGTAAATGAAAATTTTTTCCAAGCATGCTCCCAAAACTTCTCGCCTACTCGAGACGCGAAAAGCGCGAATTCTTTTTTTCCTTTTGGGCGCACGGACCGGGAACCGGCGCGGGATTCCCGCGGGATTTGCGCACGGTTACGCGCCTTCCACTGTCCCTCCCCCACCAACAACGGACAGCAAACCCGATTAGATGGGCACAAGGAACGTGAGCGAGCGCAAATGAGAAAATACGTTCGAACTTGGTAGACATGAATCTTGCGTTCGGATGCAGATGAGCAGCACACTTCGGGGACGATGGAAACGGACGCTTCGGAGGCGACTGCTTGCTTGTGACGGTGGGTTGTGGCGGCAAGCACGGTCTGCTCGCAAGATACAAGAAAAACTCGTGCGAACCAGAATTAGATTGAGATTTATTCGTCCGATTTATTCGGCTCGTCGTGGCACCGACGTTGGCGCAACCGTTGCAACAAGCAGCAGTCTAGCGAAGTGCGTGGCCAAATGACAGGAGGTGGGTGTTGCTCGCTACCATACGCCCCATCCCATCCGTCCTTCCATTCCACCTGCAGACGTCGGCGTCGGCGTACCGCTTCTCGCGAGTGTGTAGCAAAGAAATCAAGTTAAAATAAATATTAATCTAAATTTAAATTAAATTGCCTATTGGTGTAACTTGTTTCGCTCCCTTTGAGCGTTTGCGTGTGTTTTCACTGCTCAGCGGAGGCGGAGGTAGCATTAATCCTCGGTGCGGTTCCCACCAGCCGGTAGGTTGCCTACAATTACCTTCGCATTTCTCAACGACGTTCCGTTCCGTTTGCTGTTCGAAACCGTTTACAAACTTTTTCTCTGCCGCCCGGCCTCGTGGATCGCAGCAACGCGCGACCGGCACGAAGACGTGAGAGGAATTTGATTCTTTCTCCTCCGCTGCGTCGTTGCAAGCGACTCTTAATTCATTTCATGTTGTTTATGCTACTTGCTGGAAGCACCGTTCCATCAAAGCTCGCCCTAGTTTGCTCGCCGCATAGTTGACCGAGCGTTTTCCAAACATCTTCCACGGACCGAAGGATATCAGTGGCGTGATTTAGGTGTTTGTGTTTTTTTTTTCTCCCCTTGATGTTTCGTTTGGCTTCACTTTGCTCTCGTGCGGTATTTGCGGAGTTTGCCGAGTTTACCAAACGTGCCCGCCCCAAAAAATCACATTTCGTAATCGTAAACATCATTGGCAGCGGCAGCTTCGTGGACTCTTTCGGGGTTTTGTTCATTCTTGAGCCGCGCTTTCAGGGATGAGAAGAGCTCCGTGTTGGTTGGATAAACATTAACCAGAGGTTTTTTTAAAATGTTTTGCTGGAAGAAGGGCAGCATGTAACGAACCGCAATTACAACATTAGCCAAATAAACAATGTGCTTACTGCCCACTGTACATCATGACCGGTTTTAATTAATTCTTTGATGATCGACTACAAACACTCACACACGCACTCATGGACTTGCGAAGAACTATCGCGTTGTGTATGTTTGTTTAAGAAAGCCGTCCGTGCGCTCCAATTTATGGTTTAAAAACCATGTAGTAAATAATTGCATGTACTTCGTCATTTATTAACAAACAAAAGGGTAATTGAATAAAATTGTGAAGGCCTGAGGGCAGCAGCCGGTTAACAGATATTGAAGAACAAGAAAAAATAAGTATGGGATTCTGGAACGATGATAAACTATATTGACAGTAAGATGTCAATTGGCAGTATTGTAGGTTTGAGCTCCGATTGCTTCAAAAAGGTAAAAACCATTTACAAGCAAGCTTCATTTTAAGCTACCTATATTTAGAGTTACCAAAGGTTTATTTAATCGTGATGTCGTTCTAGGATACTTATTCGTCCTTTAATTCTTATTTTTGTTCTTCGTATAAGTAGCTACTCGGCCAGGTCGTTTTTTATGAGTTTTTATGAGCAGTAAATCCCTTTTCACGCCTATTCTGTACATTTATGTACATGATTTTATATTTTCTTAAAACCATTTGCCAAGACTAGAAATTTTCAACGTCAGCTGCGATTAGCAAATTAAATACATTCCGAACATTACAATGCATGTTTAATTTACCTAAGCCATGTTTAATTTATAATGGATTGATATCAGAATACAAAAATTTTATTACAATTTTTAATAAGACTCTCGTCACAGCGATGCTCGGTCCCATTCGAACCGTCTCTCCCTAGCGAAGCGTAACGAAGAATTTGTTATTGATTATTGTTTAACCATCAACACGCGACGTGCTCATTTCATTTTAGAAATCTGCTCCTTCACTAAGTTAAAGATGTTAATAAAAAAAAACAAACACGACGTTTTGATTCCATCAAGATTCCAATCTTATTAATACGCCCCATCAAAATTGTAATCTTCATTCGTTTGCTTGATTTAATTAATTTATCTCTTTCTTAATCGATTACCATCTCCCAATAGCATATCACACGGCACTAACTTAATACCAGACAAACTTTCTCTAATGCTGAGACAACCAACTAAAAATTCCTCTCAGTGCATTTCGTTTGATCAAAAATACATCTGCTTCGAAGCATGTGCTTCATACTCGAACCCCAAAAAATGCCAATTCATCACCATGCAGTTCATTAAACCAAGTGGCCCCGTGAATGATGTGTTATGAACCATGAACCAACAAATACGAAACTCCTTACTCCAACCGCAGGCTCCCCAAAACAGTTGCAAAGTAATTATCATCGTTTATCCTTGCGTGATTGGCCAAAAGCTACACTTCATTTGCATTTGATGCTCTTGGTTCGGTAGGGCGTTCGATTACCCTGCACCCTTTGAGTGCTCAGTGCGATGCCACTAGCTCCACTTAATACCTTAATTCCAGCCCAAGTATTCAATTTCCCCCGCGTTTCATAACGAACAACCTTTGCGGGCTGTGATCGAATAGAAATAAATTGGGTGGAAAGAGAGAGGCTTTAAGGAAAACTTATGAAAGCCATATACAATCCGTTCTATCTCGTGGTAAATTTGACGATACCGGCTGCCACACCTGTACCATTTCTTCGTCGAACCGTCAGTACCATCGCTCGTGATGCCCGGCAAGCCTCCCTCACCCCAACGAGTGCAACAAAAACCGCTCAAAGTTGTAGGCCGTGAATAGCAGAAATGAAATAATACCATTTATTACCCACGCTAGCCCATAATTTCCTTCGGACCAAACTTTTAATTGGTGGGCTCCTGGAAAGCGAACCAAGCTAATTACGAACGCGAACGCGCCAGCCGAACACCCTCATGTGGGAGCGCATTAGGCACCGAGGCCCACCGGATTCCAACAGCTACTGCCTACTCGATATAACCACCTGAATGGATATTTCCCTCGCTCGCGCTTGTTTGGAAAACCGTCGATCCTTCGGCGAAGAATCGAATTAATTTAATTGCTTCCTCTCTTTCTCTCTCTCACCCACACACACACACACACATTCACATTAAACAGCGCAAGTTTTTCCCCGATCTCGTTCGGGAAACTTCTTCCAAGAAAACGAGAAACGGGGAATGCGTGGGGAGATGAATTCTGTTTCCGGCTCGCATGAATGCGTTTTCCCCCGCGCTCCTTATTTCCTGGGGGTTTCTCTGGGCTTGCAAGATGGATGGTGGGAATGAAAAAAAAAACTTTCAACAGGACGATCCGAGTTTCCTTCGGACGATCCGGCTTCTCACTCGCTCGTCCACTTACATCCCGCCTCAGCAGGCAACATTAGCATCGTAACGTCGTTTTGAGGTTTCCGGGGCCGATGGTGCGAAGTTAAGTAAGTTTTTCCGTACCCTTTTACCCTTTTGCATCGGACGCCGAGTGGCAACCCGGACGCCCAACCTTTCGCGATAAGTAGCTCATCTTAATGGGACAGCAGGCAAAGAGTAGGTGAATGAAAAAGCAAACAGCCAGCGGTTGAAAGGAAGAAAAAAAAAATCTGTCAAATGCCTTCGCGGATCCTCGTTAAAAATTGATGCATTCCTATCTTATTGGATGGCGATTTTTTTTTGTCTCTTTTTTTTGCTTCTTTTATTACTTTCTTATGTCCACATTTTTATGCTTCGTTTACTCCCCAGCTTGAGTTTCTTAGCTCGTGCGCATCGTGCAACGCACCAGTCATTAAGATGACACGCGGATCCGTTTGAGTGGCAGTCTATTGCGAACAGCTTTGAGCCCTAATATAATGTTCCTTTTCACCGGTTTTCTGCAATTTGCTCAACCAAAAACAAATCGTTCGCGCACCAACCAAGCACAAATAAAACGCAAACCAAGAGCTACTTCCTGCACAGGCGAATAACAAACCGAAGGCCCATACGCAAAGCATGAACCGACGAGTCGAAGAAAGGACTAGCGGAATAGCCGTGTGACAATTGGGCTTTCTTTTATTCTTCTTCCGTGCGTAGTCCAGGGGTGGCACCAAATCCAACGGCATGGAAAAGAAAATGCAAGTGAGGTGGAAAAACTTTTCTCGCTCTCTCTCTCTCTCTCTCTCTCTCTCTCTATTCCTCTTTGTCGATAAACGATTATAATCAACTGTCTCGCGAGCGTGTCGTTGTGCCGTGGGATGGTGCTGGGATCGGATAATGACAGCTACCAGCCTTCCGCTTGTCTTCGTTGTCACCGGTTGGGGATGGGAAGGGGAAAGAAGAAGCGCTTTTCACACGAAATTGGTAGAAAAACACATTCCTTAAACGAAAAGGAAATGACAGGAACATCTTCGGTAGCAGCAGAGCACGCGCGGGGCGATGAATTTTCGTCGTCTTTTTTGCTACCGGAAAAGGAAAAGGTAGTTGGGGCCGGAATAAACCCAGCCAGGGCTTTGATTTTTATCAATTGATTTTATTTGGGGGCCGGCCCACGCTGACGGGAAGCAATAATGTCCGGGGCCGGGTTTATTATGTTTTTCTGTTTTAGGCTGTTGTTTTGCAATCTCCTGCTCAAGGAACAAGGAATTGTCATTAAAACGAATGGGGTTTTCGGATGCGCTTGTTTCGTTTGCGCTTCAAACATCATCAACATCCATCCCGAGTTCATGGGGTCGTTAGGCGAAAGTTATGTAAAAATTATCTCCACCTTTCGCATACGGTCCGATGCTGTTGGAACAATTTGGGTGCAGGAGAGTTGTGTTTCTTCTTTTTTTTTTAGCAAAAAGCACGCCATAGCTATAAAGTGATGTTTTCGGGAATTGATTAAGTTTAGGGCAATCGGCTGTGTGAAAAGTTTTAATAAACTGATCAAATTTTCATTAGCCTAAATGGTTCATTACGCCTGAAAGCTGATCGCTTTTGTTTACCGAAATGCATGTGTGCTGGAGTTAAGTTTCAAGACGGACGGCATGCGGAGTGGTGTTACGCCTCGACCACCGATGGTATTAATTTTCGTAATTAAAGTAATACTTCCATTTCCAATAGAGTTTGCCATTTCGATGAAGATGAAAGCGATATGGTAGATCAAACATTGTTTTCATTACGTAAATTGGGATTCATTACGTAAGGTGACGTGAGGAAAAATAGCGTTAAACTTCAAATCAAAGATACATTGTGGGTAGAGAGACATGATGAAATTTAAAACTGCTTCCACTAATAGAAAAGGCATATTTGACGAATTTGCCCAGAGTGTGGTTTAGATATTTTTAACGTTTTGATAATTTGTTTCCTCTCAAAGACACATTTGAAAACGCATTATCATTACTATGACATGAAAGCATGCATAAAACAATCGTTAATGACCACCCAATAAATACACTGTCCACAAAAAACAGTTTGCAATATTTATATATGTTTTTTTTTCATTTATGTATTGCGTTTGCAATTGTATGTTGCTCCCATTCTTGGCAAATTTATTTCACTACCTGTAAACTTAGATATTAAAATCCGTCGTCAATGTAAATTTGTTTAGAAATGTATAAGACTACTTTAAAAAACTATTAGACTACTTCATAAACTACGTGTTTATAAAACTACTTTAGAGCACGATAAATCAAAAGGAGTAAATATCCCCCTAAAAGTAACAAAATATTCTTAAAAAATGATTTACCTTGGTTAATTTATTGAGCCGTCCAATATCTAGCATTATACGTGAATGTGAAAAATTAATCCGTGGGCTTTACAGAATTGCTTTGGCTTGGTTGACTTATTTTCAGTTTCATGTTGCACCTCTGCATTTGAAATTAGAAAAAAACATTTAAATACTACCGCCACACTGCTCAACACCACAACCACTCGGCCAAGAGTGAAAAATGCAGAAGGCTTGTCACAATCGCGTTCCTGATGCCACAAACAAGAATAAGGCAAGGTAGAAAAAAAAGAATCGGTGCCATTTCTTATTTGAATAGTAAACAAATTACTACAAGCTGTCGTGACGCAATTACTGCCCCGTCGCACCATTCAGCGGGAAAATTATGGAAAAATTCTCCACAACCGCCGTCTCTCGAGTTCGTTGAGCAAACAATTCAATTTTTTTATTTTTTTCTGTTTCTATACGTTTCTGAGCCGGTATGTTTTTCTCCTTGTTGTACATGCCCGTCAACGTCCCGACAGAACCAAGCTCCGGGGCGATTGAAAGCCAAAACCACGACACGAGCGCGGGGACGAATTTCTTTGTTTGATTAAGTCGTATCCAAGGAAAATACCAATCCTCAAAATGTGTAGTCTTCTCTACGGGAAGTGAAAAAGAGAACCGGCATTCCCAAAGGGAACGGCGAATGCTTTTCGATCGAAAGAATGCCCGTCCACTGCTCGAACCAACACCATCCACACAGCTGCCCTACCTCTCCCTTCGGGATCCGTTCGATGGAAACCTTTAGGACGATTGTATTCCTTCATTCTGTTCAAATAATCGTCCAAATCTGAAAGGAAACAGCTACGGGCTAGGAAAAGGGAACCGATGACAACCGATGATTGGTCGCAGCGAGTTACCACTCGAAAGGAGCTCCTTTCCTGAAAAACGGTGAAAATTCCATTTTATTTCTTGCTCATCTTCTCTATCTGCATAACCGCACGAGCCGGGCAACATCCACTGGCGTCCGATAATTCGGGACCGATCTTCATACCTAATCTTCAATCAAACCGACCTGCACCCGTACGGATAAAGGATTTTTCTACTTTATATGTCTTTTTTTTCGCTTTTATTTTTAATCTCGATTCCATCGATCGCCTGACAACGAAGCGGATGTGAACTCAATTTTAAATATTTATTCCTCCATTCGATCGTCTGGCGT
>JXXA01000061.1:0-13635 GCA_000956255.1 Anopheles punctulatus | reverse complement strand
AATATCCTAGTTTAGACCAAAACAAATCCCCTCCCTCGGGAGCCATAATTTATGACTGCTTAGTACTTAAGACACGCTCGATCGTTTGTAAATATGCCTTTAAAAGTCTAATCATCCTCAAACCATTTCAAATTGAGAAGTATCCTCAACTTTTGGGCAACTGTATAATAACTTCAATCGAGATTCTCATGCTCTAAGCTCGTGAGTATTATTATAAGTATTAAACCTACGTTGAGGCCACAAAAACTCTTCTTTCCTCCACTTGTTCTAATCCTTGTTCATTTTTTTTTCTATGATAGTTTCTCAAAACGGCTGCAATTCTGCAATAAAATCCAAATTTTAAATCTCAAATCACATTCGAATGAGATTGGCGCAATCGCACCTCTCGCAGCTCGCAGGGCAAACAATAATCTTGGCTCCCATAAATTCCACACGATTTTCGCGTTTCCCTCACTTCGACTTCGAATTCGTTCCAACTGGCCTTTTTGTGCCGTTCGAATGCAAACGCATGCGACCATTTCGAGCGGAGAACGATCTCGAATTCCGTCACGTTCCACTCGCCGTACGAGCTGCACGGGAACGCAATGACATCGATGGTAATGTACCCGCTCGTTAATCCTTCAGCCAGGACCCTCATTGCGCCGGTTATGCAAAGCAAAGCATCGCACCCTTCCGCGTGTGGTACGACGAAGGGACACGGGCCGCCGCTGCCGGCTCTACCTGTTGATGCGAAAGGGGTAACCCGAACCAAACCCCGTTGGTCCGAAACAGCGTTATCCTTTTGTGTCCTGGTCAGCTGGCGGCGGTGATGCGCAAGAGGGCAGACACGGGCGAATGTGTCAGGACCGGTCAAACCGGTTTGCGATCGACCGTCGGCCGAATTGCTGGCCAGAAGCGTCGGCAATCCGTTCACACACTAGCCCGCATTCCCCCGGACGTTCGGCACCCGTTCGGACCCGTATATCGGCATTGGCCCCGGGGCCGGAAGAAAATCGCTTCGCTGGCCTGGGAAGCGGCCTCGGAGCAGGGCCGGTGGGCTGAGCGATTGGCGAATTCATGAGGGTTTTATCTTAATATATCATCTCTTAGTCCTAGTTTCTTGCGCTGGAAGACAGTGACCCTTTGGTAGGAGATGCTGGGAACATTTTTCGGCTGATACCCGATGGGAAATAAACCGGTTTGGACATCAACCAAGGCGGGTGTCAGGTTGGATGGGATCGTCCTAGACGCAGACACAGAAAAAAAAACGAGGCCATTGTGCCTAGAGCAGGATGACGTGAACGAATGTTTGGGAAAGTGTAAGACAAATACAAAACTCACACATCTACAGTAGCAAAAAGTACATCCGAGGTATAAATTTTAAAAAATAACACTAAAATAGTGATAGCATATGAGAATATTACGATTGTGTTTGTGGAACATGGAAAATTTGATGATAAATGAAAATAACTAGATATCGAAGCTTGAAGCAAATTTGTAAAATTGATATTTTTGATAAAAGAAAAAGAAAATAAGCATAAACAGCAAACAAGCGATAAAGAGTATAAAAAAAATAATAAAACAAACAAAAAACCTTACAAAAAAAGTTAAAACATGTCATTTTAATAATGATAGTGAAAAACTAGCTAATACTTTCATTGTCGAACTTAAAAACAAAAACAGATATCAGATAAATCCATAAAAAATAAAAAAAAACCAAAATGAAGCTATTACTTGATTAATCAAAACAAATAAATTATTTTGCTAGAAAAAATAAGTTTCTAAGTTAAAGGTTAACTAAAAACAAAATTTAAAAAGCTCGTTCTTGACGTAACAAAAGCGTAACATAAATATACAACATTCATGATTAAGCAAGACTAGACAATTTTCTTAAACTTTCGTTGTTTTTTTTTCAATGTAACTCTTTACTTAAGCACCTTATCGGACGAAAGTCATCAATTTTCCAGCTTTAAATGAAAAGAAAAAAGTATCCTTCCACCACACACCGATCTGATAATCAAATCAAAACAAAGGCTCGCCCCGTACCCTATCCCCGGTTCATCCCTTCGCGATCCCATCGGGCCATCGCTCCCGGTTTCGGTCCACGTTTTGATGATCTAATCCCTTGCCCGATTCAGGACCTCACGGACGGCAACCCCTTTCGCGCGCTTCACCCCGCTTTCGGAAAGTTCCGTTGATGACCTTTCCAGTTTCGGGCCAGCAGCAGCGGCAATCCTTGCCCGATCGCGGGAAAGTGGACGGCAAAAGGACCCGGCGCAACTGGCCACAGAACCGGTCCCTCTGGGTGTGGTGCGGCAAAAAATCGGCTGGGGTGGAAAACTGGACTGGCTAGTTTTCGACCACTTCGGGACATCTCCGATTGACGGCTAGTTTTTTTTTATTTTATTATTTCCACTTTTTGCTGTTGATATTGTTAATGGTTGTTCGCAAGGCTCGTATCATTAGGCAGCCCTTTTGATGCGTTGACCGACCGGAGCATCGTGGGAAACCGTGATCGTGCGTAGCGGCCGTCTCAAACGAAAGCGAGTTATATTCTCTGGGACGCTACGCTCATTTGCATACAGCACAAACGGCCAGTGAGGATTCCAGTCCGGCAGTAAGTTCGGATTTCGGACGGTTTCGTTGCAACAGCTGTTGTGCGGAGCTCGGGGAAAGGAAGGCGATGCCAACGATGACTTGGAATTGAATTGGGACAGGCAAGCAAACGCTGGCTAGATGATTTTATTATTTCGTAACATTTTAGCAAATGATAAATTTGAGATTTGTTTCCATTTAAAAAAAAAATCTTTCAAAAAATATATACAATTTAACACTCAACAAAGAGAGATGGTAACAGAAAGGAAGTGAACAATTTAATTTGTGTTTATTGTTGACTTAAAAATTGTTACGATCCGCCACACAGTCGATACACCTTTAAGTCACAATAACCATCGTTAAATGACTCATTTGCTACCCACCAATTGCCTACTTTCCAGCATGATCGCTCGCCAGACGCGAAGATCCACTCTTTGCACTCTCCTCCTCCACCGCACGAGCTCATCGCGCATACTTTTTCCCCACAAAGTGCCGCACGCCCCACTTGAAGTTGGCATTTTTGTCCGTCTTTATGTAAGTGTGAACCGGGCCGCTCGTACCGTGCACGGGTGCCTTCCGTCCGCTTCCGGCCGCCTGTCGATCGTGCTGGGCCCGCGCATCGTCGATGAACCCACCGGCCAGCTGTACCCGTACGCGCCCGGAAACGTCCTCCCGGGAGTGGGATGCACCCCGGTGGGATGCTGCATCGTAAATGGGAAGGGAAGATTTATGAGCCCGAACCAGTGGTTGTGGTTTTTCGGGGCGCCCCGCGAAGTGCGGAAGTGCGATGCGCGATTGATGCTCACCTTTGCCGATTGCGGAGGCACGCTGATGGTCGGCTGCTGCCGGTTGAAGGAGCAGAAGGTGGAAGCAGCCAGATGCGAGCACGGCCAGCAGAAAGTACGAGCGAATCATATTGATTCGGTAGTTTCGATCTCGAGCCGGGTCGGTTGACAATCAATGACCGTTCGAAGCAACCCGACAGCCTCGATCGGTGTGTTTATAGAAACTGCGAGCAGCTGTTGGTTTTTACCCACCATCAGGCACGTGATTTTACATCGCTCCCATTTTCTTCCATTTCTATACCACTTTGTTTTGTGGTCGGCCGCTAGTTGGCTTTCCTTCGCTCGAACCCAGCGCAGTTAGTGAATTTTCCAACACTCATTTCCAACAGCGTTACGCGCACCGTACAACCACTTTCCTACTCTATTTCGGGACCGGAAGCTCGACCGAGCACCGTGCACCGTTAAATCGTAACCAAAAATAAAGAAAAACATAATAATGAAAGTAAAATCGATCGAATCGAGCAAAAACACTCGGTGAACGGGTCCAAAAAAAAAACCGGATCCGGCAAAATCAGACGGATGGAGCAGAAGAGCTTGCATGGCTCGCTTTGATGGCTTTTGTGTTACCGCTTTTTTTGTCTCTAATTTTTTTTCGGAAAATCTGGTACGGCAACGGAACGAAATGGTGTGGTTCACGGTTTCACGGTGGAAAAGGTGCCGACGAGTCGAGTTTGGGTTTCTTTTTTTCTTTTTTGCGTGTTACTTGGTGAAACAGCTGCGGGTTGCCATTTTCATGTGTTTCGCGGAAAACGGCGCACTAATGATGGAACATGGCCGCGGTGGCAGACGCCGTAACCGTGCCGAACGTGATGATCATTTCCGTGTGATGCTCTAACGCTGAGGCGATGTGGAAGACTCACTGTAAGTGGTGAAAAAGAGCAAGAAAAGGGGAAAAGGGCAGAAGGGAACATCACGTTAGATGAACACATTTATGGGGCGAAGAAAAAAAAAAGATTAATAGATAATATGTAATTATCCTATTGCTTGAAATCGATAAATAATCATTATTACTTGTAGAATTTTATAACTATATTTTTTTTTCAAATAAGGATAATACACAACAATCACAACTTAAAACAAAAACTGAGATTAGGAGTACAAAAAAAAACATATGCTAAACAAAATCAATCTTATCTATGCATAACAAAACAACAAAAAAGTTCCAATTCTATCTGTTTCTTCGGCAGTCTGCTCACATTTGCCGTGCTCAGTGATTTCAAAAAAGAAAAACTTATTTTGCTTTACTAGTGCAGTCTATTGTTTTACGCTTAATAGATATTATAAAAAGCACAGTTGAGATAAATTTTGATTTTTTGCACTCTAAAGTAATTAACAACCTTTTCAAAATGTTAAAGTAGCTTTATCAAACAATAAATAAACGCTGGCCAATGAAGCGTTTTGTCGGTTTGAAAGCATGTGTTTGGAGAAATTGGGATTCTTTCGACAGAAAGAATACAACTATTCACTACCAGACGGATTATCAATGCGATAATATTTCTGTTTTCATTTTTTGCTGTTTCGGAAGAACTTCAGAATATGTTTTCGTATGAAGTTGCTGTTACTTCTCAACATTCAAGTTTGATTATTGTATTAATTGCTAGAAACATTTAAAGCTTATTACATCCACACGATCGCTAACCGTGATAAAGGAAACATACCCTGTTACTCTTTATGGCATCTTATGCAATCCCGATTCGAGCTGTTCGTTTGGAATTCCAGCTTTGAGTAAGTGAATTTATTCGTCACATTAACCGCATGCAAAATGCACCTGCGCGCTGATTTGTTACACTTTTCTGCTCCATTTCCCAGGGCGGGAAGGCAAAACCCAAAACGAAAAACCCCGCAGAAATCTAACTTCCCGATCACGTTTCCCGCCGTTGTTAGTCATATAAAACGTATTTGCATATTTGACGCCACGCTCAGTATGGATTGTCGTTCGCCCTCGGGAACAGGTGGTGATTTGTAGGCTTAACGAGAGGTCACGCGAAGATGACACAAAAGGCGTGCATCGCACTGGGCGTGTTGTGGTGGACCTTTGCGCTAGGAAAGTGCGCCGCCGGAAGCTATCTGCGCGATGTCGAGCTGATCGCACCGTCCCCGCAGGCAGAGCTGAACACCGTCTACTACTATCCGAGCTACGTCAAGGGTGAGGATCCGGTCGAGGAGTACAACCGGAGACGATTGCACGTCGACACGGGCGATTTTATGGAGCCCGAAGCAAACGCAAATGCGATCGAACGGGAAGCGCAAAGCCAGCGGCAGCAGCAAGCCGACGGCGATGATTGTTGCGCGAAAGTGAAACGAAAGCGAAAAGATCGCGCCCGACCGCGGGCTCGACCCGATCCGGTGCGTGTGGTCGATGCGCAAACCGATCACGAGTACAATTATCAGCAAATTCGCCAAGCGACCGGCGGACCGCGGTACGTGCGGGACGATGTGGAGATATTCGACATCGATCGGGGTCGTAGCGGGAAAAAACCACGCCCAATCCGGCGGCGCCGTACGCGAACGACCGCCGGAAGCGAAGCCAAGAACCAAGCCCGCAATGGACCACGACGGTACGAAGAATCGGATCCGCAAGTATTCGCCTACGAACGATCGGATGAGGGACCGCTTGGACGGGCGCACTCGAACCGTCCGGGGGCGACCGAAGATAGTCAGTACTTTCAGTAAGTAAAGCGATGGCTGAAGTTGTGAAGTTTACAGGAATTAATTCGAAATTTGTCTCCACGAACGGTGAAGAGATACGTTCCAATTTCAAAAGACTCCTCTGCTGCTAGAGTTTGGCCACCTGTTCGAATCGAACGATGGTTGGGAGGAGCGATACGAGCGCCAGGATCACCAGAACCATAGGCATCAAGGAAAAGTAATCGATTTGTTTTGTTTCGAGCTTTAAACCAGAAAAAAAAACCTGCTTAACAAATCACTTACACCTTTCGAACACTACCGTCGCTGGCTAACAAACGCTTCCTGTCTTTCCCGAATGCGCACCCCGGGTTTTCCTGCACAGATTCGCGGAGATTTTCGGTGACGGTTCGTTCGCTGCCGGTGCCCGGCGTGGCAACGATCAGCACTACGTAGAACAGCTCGAACGCGGCTCGCACGGTGTCGGGGTGTTTCAGAAAAAAGTATCTATCCTTCCGCAGCACGAACCCAGCACGAGAAGCGGGCAGGAAGCGGGGCAAACAATCGCTAATAACCTACTTAATTCGGCAGGTCAAATGGGCGGACAAGGAGGGAGGCTTCGGTGAACACTACTGGGACCTGAACCACATCCAGCCCAGCGAGCACTCCCACCGGTGAAGTCCGTGCGACGTGCAGATTAAGGCCAGTGCCCGTCGCGGGCAGTAAAACTCAACCTCCACACCAACAAATGTCAAGAGCACAACGGTTCGCGAATTCGGTCCCGGCTAGAGCCGTGCGGAGTGGATTTGATTTGTTGCGCCGAAAAGAATGGAAATCCTCTCGTCGCTCGACGCCGGATAGCCTTTTGCGGGGGGCGAGATGATTTATTTAGGTAAATAGATACTTCAAAGAGCATCGAAGTGTCGCAACGCGAATTATGATGCCGCCGTGGACTAGTTTCAGGACGTTGCTGGCTGTCGTTTAAGACTTTATTGTTATTCTGAACACTGCCGTTTGAGTTTGACTGCAAGATGGTAGGTGTATTCGTTACGAAATCTGTTAAACATTTATTTCATTATTTTTCGATGAGACGAGCATTCAAGAAGCAAATTTAAAAGATTTCATTCTATTACATGTTATATCAATTTTGTATAAGAAGAAAATGTCATACAACTTTAACGAATAAATTCATTTTTTTAGCATTTAATTCTTACCAAACTATTATCGTCACCCTTCCTTGCTACTTCCAAGAAAATCGAGAAAATCCCTTCAGGCCCTTTTTTGTAAAGCGACCCCCTTTCCTTACGTAAGATCATAATTGATATTTTTTCGCTTCCAATATTTCTCGTTACATAGCAGGATCAGCTCCATTAGTCGTATAACAACAGCCAAACAAACCAAAACGAGCATGCTGAAATCGCCAATAATATTACATTTCACACGCGCCTCGAGACGTGCGGCTGTGCGGTGAAGCTGAACGCCGATTTCCAAAAGGGAGCCAACCGAAAAAAAACACAAAAAACCAACGGACGGCACACGCAAAATCGAGCGCTGTTTTGGTTATATTTTGCTATCCATGTTTTGCCTCCCGCGCGCTGGTTCGCCGTCGCTGTGGGCCGGTTCGTTGTTTGTGGGGCGGACTTTTTTTTTTCTTTACCTCGCTTTTCGCGTGTACCTCCATATTATGTCATCGAGGGCGCAAGCGATGGGCGCAGAAAAAGAAATTCCCATCCCTTTTGCTGCAGCGGCGCTCCGATGGCTGCGTTAAGAATCGTGGCAGCCACGAAACCGATCGTGGCACGAAACAGGCAGCCCTCACGCGCTCAGAACCGGTTCGAAGGGTTCGCTCGCAACTCGCCAATCGGCCAGACACGAGGTGAGGTGGAGGTCTGCCAAGAACGCTTGAAGAGTCAGTCAAGCGTTGCCCGACTGAAGAGTACGAAATCGAAGTCGAAGTCGGACGGGAGATCATGTTTTCTGATAGGGCGCTGGCGAGACGCACCGCTCGGGACTGACGAGTAGCTTCAGTTTTGATGATGACCACTCCTCACTTCTCACCTGCACCTGGCGTTGGGGAAATCCTTTCGAAAGCCGTTCGTTCTAGTAAAACAAAACACGTGTGCTTGTGGGAAACGTCACGCACTTCAGTGGTGCGCTTTTCATTGGCCAATGCCATTTATGTTTCACACCGAGCTAAACACTGCTGGGATCAGCCCGGTATCGCGAGCCGCCCGGCGAGCAGATCGAGAGTAATTAAGCGGCTGGTTCCATTTCCAGAGTCTGCGCACGCCGGCTCTAATGACGCGTTGCGCGATGATTTTGTGAAAAAAAAAATAACTGAAAACAAAAAGGTAGCTGCAACGGATGATGTATCGTGTCCACATGTGGGCAAGGTGTGACGGGTGCGGGTGTCTTATGCTCGGTGGTGTCTGTGTGTGTGTGTGTGTGTGCGGGAGGAAATGTGATACGATCGAGGCTGCCTCGCTTGCACTTTTCGGTTCGATGTTTCAGCAATTGCAACTGGAGCAATTGAGCGCACGGTGGATGTTACAATTCACTGCGAGAGCTAACCATCTCGTTAACATTGTGTCATTTGGGTTACATTTTGTGATTTAAGGTTTAAGCGCGCGTTTAACGATTATTTCGACAACATAAATAATTAAGCTGCGCTCTTTAATAAAAATTCTTTTAAAAAAAGGTTTTGTAAATCAAAAAATAATAAATATAATTCTAATGATATTTTAGACCTGCATAAAAATTGTTAACAATATCAAAAATTAATTAGTGACAATAAAATGGGCATATTTTTTCTTATTTATTCCCCCAGTTCACAATAGTTCATTAACATTCTATCTTGTTAACACTCGTTAACTTGATTTTGGAAATTATTTCGACTTTTCTTGCAGAATTGGACGCATTCCATATTTCTTGTTATTTTTTTAACGGAAAATAAATTTGAAAACATTAAATTTAGTACAAACCTGATAAAATAACTGTTGGTTTCTTATAAAACTTAAAATAATTATATGAGATTTTTCTTATTTAGTGGGACTGCAGGGATTAGTGAAAAGAGATAATTATTCTCTGCTGAAAAATAGGAAATAAGTTAACGAAATTTTAATCTCTAATTTTACTACCTACTTGGCCAACTTTCACTGCCGTCTATTTCACATTTGTTTGTTTGCACAGTCCTCCAACGTTTCTATTATTAATTTTCACTTCGTGAAACAAAGTTTCGTACCCTCGGCTGTGTTTCGTACGCAATCGCTAAATAAACCATTACCAATAGCATCAATTGAGCATGAGCCGCACTCGAAAGTGAGTGCACATAAGCCTCATCGATCCACCACCTCATCGCGGTTCAAGAACTCAAACCACCCGCAAAACGCGTGCAGCAACAGCAGCACACAAAAAAAGACAAAGCTATTTTCAATCATCCAACGCCACACACACACTCGAGATGAACCAAGCGGCGCAAAGTCTTCTGGACCAGGTTGCAAGTCCGGTGCCGGCGATGTGGGTCACCGGTGAAGGTGTCTCCGGCACGCCACCGCAAAACGGCTCGAAAAAGAGAGAAAAAATCCGGGTCGCTCGATCGATCGATCGGTGTAACAACATAATTAGCGCTTGCCCAAAACAAGACCGCACTGTTGCTGCTGGCTGTTGCTGGCTGCTGCTGATAATGTCCTGAGAAGTGTTCCACGGGCCCGATCTCAGCCCGGTGTGCGCACGAAACGAAACCCCATCGATCAATGGTGCAACCGGCGCGGGCTCGAACTTCAACCACAATCTGGCGTGCGATCTGGCGAACGTATCGCGAACATCAGCGCACACCCCCGCCGACCTAGCACTGACATTTGCACGATCAGTTCAGCCGAACGCAACCGCTTTGGCCGCTGGGCAGCTGGGCAGCTGGGCAGATTCTCCGCCAACCCTTTTGCGAATTCATTCGATCCGTTCCATCGTACCTAGATGGTTCACGAACTGGGCTGGGCTGACCGTCTCGACTAGCCGCTTATGTAAACGCCGTCACCGTCAAGATCTTGAAAAACGACCAACGGGAAGGGATAAGAAAATGCTGACAACCAGCGTGCAGGCGAAAGAAATGCGGCCCGGGGAAACTGGTCCCTGCGTTAACTGTTAGGGTGTCCTTGAATCGAAAGTTCAACCATTTCTGCCACGGGCTGGCACACGGGCAACATCGGGGACCGCCGATTACGTATTGCTGCCTGCTCCAATTGGACCGTGGCTGGCCGTGTGGGAGTGCAAAACAGGCGTTCATTTCGGCCTGTTGAGCTGACTTCAAAGGAGGAAAGGCCGTAAATGTGTCGAGCAAATAAGTTGAAGAGCGAGAATATTACTCACGTAAAAAACGTGGAAAGTCGGTTTAGGATTGTGAAATTTATTTATTTTAATCGCGTCAGATGAAACGAGTGATATGAAATTAAGGTTTTTTTCACCTTTGCTAGGAACGAACTCAGCAATTTGGTTAATTTTTTTTATTGTTTGGAGGTATTCATTTAACACTAATACTCATACTCATTTACTCATTTAATAACTCATTCAATAATCATTTACCATTTTCCTTAAGTAAGACCATCTATCAAAGGTCCTATTTTAAATCCTAAAGGCAACTTTTTCGAAGAACTTTGGAGTGGCTTCCTATTTTTAACGCACTACTTCTTCTCAGTGCCTCTAAAAGGCATGATTTTAAAAGGCAAATAAAAAACCTATCTATTTCTTAGTATTTTTCATACAAAATGCAAATCATGGAGCGCTAACTTAGTGCCATATCTTGTCAGATTACGGTACTATCTGGTCGTTAATTTCCCAACTCCCATGGCCCATTTAAAGTTCGATTAAATAACACGTGACAAATCCTTCCACAAATGTATGTCACCCAAACTCGTTGCGGCCTATTTCGAAAAACTCTCCCATTGCCTTTAAAACACATTAAAAAAAAAAAATCTCCCACTTTTATATAATCGAAACCAGTTCTAGGGAAAATTTGGTACGTACGCACCTTTCCCCCGTCTAATGGCGGGCCGTGCGTAGCAGTTTACTTTAACGCGCTACACCTTATAATAGATGGCGATTTGCTTCTATTTTTTCTTCTATTTTTTCCCGTTCGTTCATAAATGTCACACCCGCTGGTGGGCTTCTAGCGCTGGTTTTATCAACGCGTTCGCTGGAACCGCGCAGAATGCGCTCCAAACAAGACCTGTTCGAAAGTAAACCAACCGACGCCCAGCGGCGTCTAATGGCCGACTAGACCAAAGTGACGGGCACGGGAGCCCAGAGCAGTGATGGTTCAAGCCTCTAGAACCGAGTCCGGAGTCCTCCAGTGGCAGTAGTTTATCGATGATCGGGGGAGAAGTCCCCATTCCGAGAACGGGCCACGGCCGCTGGTGTGACTGATTGATAAAGTCACCGATCGGGCCACACCCGGCGCGTGCGTGTGTGGTCGATTTTTTGGAGGTAACCCCTGGGGAGATTGCGATCTTGACAAAGGGCCCAACCTATGGCCGCGAGAATAGGGTTTCTAGAAATATCTGTATCGGGGAGACGGGTAAAATCCGCCATTCAGGATTGGCAGAAAAACGTACCGCACATGCTAACCTGGACGTTACCATGACAATGCGACTTTCATGCGAGTAGGTACTGGCATGCGATTCCCACCAACGACATGACGCTGGAGCCGGTGTGAAGGGTCCTAGTGCAATGGACTCTCGGAGAGGTCCGCCGTTCCCCACCGGTATCTCCCCCTTCCCAAAGTGAAGGTGGTCGGTCGGATCGAGTCGGAGGCACCACCCCTCCCCCCATGGGTGCAAGAAACTTAATTCCACCCGAAGCAGCCGTGATCCCCACCGCTCCGTTGAAGTCTGCCGGCTGGAGGCTCACAGCACCTTCATATATAAACCGTATCGGTCGGTTCCACCGTAGCTCATTGTAGATCGTCGCTCGTCGCATCGGTACGTTGTGCGGGACGAGTTTCGTAGCAAGTGTGCGTGCAAGTGTGCGTGTGTAAGAGAGAAAGAGAGAGATAGAAAGCGAGAGTGAAAGAGCGTGAAAGAGCGTGTGCGAGTGAAAGTGTCAGCTGCTGCACCAGAACATATCTGTGATTCGATCGTACTACCAGTGTGGCCGTGCCCCATCCCCCCAAAAACCATGCGTGCCTTTGTCGTAGCGTCCATCCTGTGCGTTGGGTTTGTGTCCGCGTACCCGCAGCAGGCCGTCGATCCGGCCTATCTGCGCCAGTACTACCAGCAGATTGCCCAAGCGGCTGGCGCACAGAACGCGGCGCAGGGACGTGCCGACGCCACGCCGATCTACGAGCAGGGAGCACAGGAACAGCAGCATATCCCGCAGTACCTACCGCAGGGTCAGCAGCTACGCCTGAAGGATAACGTGCACGATCAGGTAGGTTCGAAGGGGGTGGAGCGCAAGTCGAGGAAGATGTTCTTCAACCGTGTTCTTTCACGCGTCCTCCCCAGATCCAGCGTACTCAGTACCAACAGCCCCAGGCCAGACAGTACCAGCCGCAGTACCAGCCACAGCAGGTGAGAACTCTTACCGCAAGGGTAGAAATCTCGAACAGATTCGAACACTTTCACCGCCAGAGCACCGCCTTTGACAATCGTAGTAGCCATGGCAACCACGTCATTAGCGTCATTTTGAAATGCTCTCTACTTTGTAGTCACATTAGGTCAATTTCCTGCCGTTACGTGTCGTAACAGATGGCAAGATATTATACCCCAAGCGATCGGGCACCAATCTAATCGGGCCCATAAAAAGACATACCCAACGTGCCCAGGAAGCCGGCTTTCTGCAATTCGCTCATTCGTTGCGTTGTTGTTGTTTTTTGTCTCCCCACGCCAGATCCAGTACGTCCAGGAGCAGCAGTACCAGCAGCCGCAGCCGCAGCCGCAGCCACAGCTGAAAGTGTCCAAGCCCCGACCGCAGTACCTGCAGGGCGGTCAGAAGCAGCCGCTGGAAGAAGACCAGGAGGACTATGACGTAAGTTCGCTCGCAACGAGCGCACATGACATTCGGGCGCACGTGAAAGCGAAAGTCGGCCCGTAATGGGCGCACATTAAAGGCTGCGCACGGGTTCCGCGTTTGTGGCGATCGGCAGAAGACAGTCCCCATTGGGACCGGCGCGGCTAATTGCACGGTCGGTCCTACCCCAACAATCTTGGCCCAACGCGGAACAGGTTTTTGGACGATGGACAACCCGTCCATCTTCGCTCCCTCCCCCCCCCTTCTCCTCACACAAAACATTGGCCCAGCTGTTGGCCGTTGAACTTCAACGACCAGCACTCGAACATGACCCGTCCAGGCGATGGACTGCTCGAGCTGGGCGTGTTTGACGAGTTTCCGGTCAATTATGTAGATTCGCGTGACGTAAACGGCCAGACGTGGTTGGACGGAACGAGCGGCCTCCAAATTGGGCGCACTTTCCGGGCCAGCATTTTCTTGCCCGGTTTCCTGCAGCCAGCGCGGTTGGAGCCCGGTTTGATGGGCTCGTCTTAAAACGGCTGCGGAGAGATCCGAACAGCCCAAGGCCTAGACCGAGACCTACTGGGAGTAC